>JAQFYZ010004460.1:0-11040 GCA_034695085.1 Cylindroiulus punctatus | reverse complement strand
GGAAGGGGTTTATTCCCCGAAACGTCGTGCTAATTGATGAGTAATCTCGGCTGTGGTTCCTATTAAAGTATAATTATGATAATTATTAATGTTATTTGTATGTCTTGAGTATCATGCATTCATCAGGACTGTTTTTGTCATTTGATTTCACTTAGGTGAAAATTCTACAATTGCATATACATGCGCATCTATGATACAAACGAGCATGAGCAAGTATAACAGAAAAATAAAAGCGTGATGCCCTCCATTTTTGGGACAGTTGGTGTGTTGTACTGTATGTTCGAGAAAATTAGTTTTGCATAATTTCATTCATTGCAATTTTATTATCCTTCTACCATTATTTTATATAAGACTTCATGTTTTCAAGCCTCCTTTTTAGTTTAAGAATAGGCTATTCTACCATATGCAATCCACCCTAAAACTGAATACTTAACCCAATTTGTTTTTTTGCAACCCTTTTCGTATGAATGTCAAATGAAAGGGATGAAAATGATAGAAAGTATTGGGTGGATTGCTATAAATAAGCGTTGAGTCATGAATTTAGACCAACACCCTTTTCGACCTGCTCACTGTTTGCAGATCATCATTCCCTACATTTTCGTGAACAAACGTGACCTGACCACGCTCGGGTACTTTACATATTCATTATAAACGTAAGAACACTTATGGGTTACGGTTCCTGTATATGCCTTGCTTTTCTGGTGTTAGTGAAAGACTAGTAATCATACCCTACATTCCACACAGCTTTTTGAGCTTGTTTCAAAGATTGAATTTATATTGTTACCGCTTATGTTGTACCTGCTCGAGATAGACAAGTTGACTACCTACTGTACTTGCTTCGGACGATTTTAATTGTCTTGAATAATTAAATGTTTGTCAGATTTATTCTCATTCTTGTCATTGCACACTTGCAACTATAGTATGACATGGACTCTCATCACTTCTTCTCGTCATAAGAGTAGCCTACTTTTTATTGTAATTTCAGGTGCCCCATGCAGCCTATGGAGCCCTAATAGTCTCACAACTGAGGAAGCCAACAGATCGATAGCTTCTCATCATGGAAAAATGGAAACCAGCTCCACGTGCCACACCTTTTCTTTCAAAGAAGCAGATGGCCTTTTTGAATTCTGGTCATCCATTTCAGTGTCGAAGCGTGGCACGTGGCAAGGTTTTCACCAAAATTTTCCAGGTAATTTCTATCATATAACAAAACAATGCTAGATGTAAGCTGTCAAAAGCTGTCTAAACAGCCATGCTTTTTCTTATTACTTTGGTACGATTTAAAATGTCTGAAATGTTTTAGGGCACTCTTGTCGTGGTTTTGTTGTTAACAGTGTTGGTCAACGTCATGTTTATTCTCGACACAACAAGGAAATTACAATCTGATGGTGATGACTTGGGTGAATCTGAATTTAAATGCATTTTTAAAATGACATAAGACTTACCAACTTGGAATGTGTGTTATAGGAACTGATCTTGCGTCCGCTTTGGACAAACGGAGGAACGACTTGAGATTCAGAGATAATTTGCCAAAGACTCTTGTAGTGGAAGTGCTATCGAGTCAGTCGAAAGTCTCAGTCATTGTAGACGGCACCACGGTCAGTCTTATGCCTGGTCTTTAGCATGTTTTTTTCTCTTTAGTCGGCATATATATTGTGTACTGATATTTGTTGTGCTTCAGTTGTACTGAGCAGAACTGAAAAGTGCTGTAAGAATGCTTCCTAAAACTTCGTGATAATGGCCCCATTATCTGCTTTTCACATAGATATTAGAGGATTCAGAGCCAAATAGAGGGCGAGGTGTTCATGCTCTTATACTCAATCAAGCTACTGGCAGTGTAATGGCCCAACGAATTTTTGATACGTATTCGCCACATGAAGATGAAGCGATGGCCCTTTTCCTGAATATGGTATCAGACAAGCGAATCTTGGTCTTTTGCATTAAGGTAAATTAAAATTACCTATGCAATTACTTTTGGAATGGTATTGGGCCTAATTGGTTTTAAATTACGTTAGGATGAAGGAACGTTTCAAATGAAACAGCAAGCAAGAGATTTACTAAAGCGTTTAGGAAGTCGTAAAGCAAACCTTATCGGCTGGAGAGATATGTGGGCTATGGTAACCCAGAAGGGAGGTTGGTAAACATGTGCACGTGTTATTGTGTAGTAAGCTTTTTTTAAGTTGCTATTTATTAAGTGTCTTTTCATCACATAGGAAAGATGTATGGGGAAAGCTACAGCAAGTCTCCTGAATTTAACACTTGGGGGGCACCTGTTCTGCTACGCGCCAACGTCCCCCTGGTTTCTATGGAAGGTAATTTAATTTATCAGGTGCAGATTATCTTCACATTATTTATATGCTAATAATAATAATTGGTTTCTAATAGAGAGTGAATGCGATTGGCCAGATACTGAAGAAAATAACCGCCGAAGGGCATTCTGCAACCGCATTGAAGGATATGGCAGTGTGTGTAGTTGTGCCGACCCTGCTCCTGTTGTGTTCAAACCCGAACTTGTGTGTATAACAGTGACAAATTTGAAAGACTTCTGCAATTGTTTTCCACAATGGTTGCAATTGTTGTATATTAAATTTATAGATCTATAATACTCTGGTGTATGATGTTCCAGTCGCCATTATTGCAAGCAATCGTCCACATTATCTATACAGGTAAATAACAATTTCTACAGAATTAGAAGTTCAACAATTGACAGTGTTATATAAAGTGTGCACTTGATTTGTCCTCTTTTCTATGCAGGATGTTGCAGTCTTTACTTTCTGCTCAAGGTGCCAACAGTAATATGGTCACTGTATTTATTGATGGATATTTTGAAGAACCCTTGGAAGTCACAAAGTTATTTGGGTTAAGAGGAATTCAACACACTCCTATTGGTGCCAAGAATGCCAGAATCTCACAACATTACAAAGCTTCCTTAACGGCAACTTTCAATCTTTTCCCTGTAAGTTTTATGTGGCTTTTTTATTCTGTGCAAATGGGACCCCAAGTAATCTGAAGTTTAATGTAAATACTGTAATTTCACATACCTGGAGTTTTGTTAAACATTGAGATATCAGTAAATGCAAATTTTATGATATTGGGTGTTGATGTACTTCAATAATTGTTGATTTGCCCATCTATGTTGTTGGTATTTGCTTATGTGAATCCTGTGTTTTCAAGGATGCCAAGTATGCAATTATCATAGAAGAGGACTTGGATGTCTCATTGGATTTTTTTAGGTACTACAAATCTGTTGGCTTTATTAGTTAGAACGTGTCATGTTCAAATGCTTGTTTCCTGTATGTTCATGAATGGTTTTTCATCACTTTTATTTAGCTATTTTAACCAAACTATTCCTTTGATGGAGGAGGATGAGACTATCTATTGCATATCTGCATGGAATGATCAGGTAAGTCTTATTAGAAAACAAAGGTGAGACTGTAGAAAATATCTCAGAATTACAAGTGAATAATACTTGTCAAACTATGTTAAGGGTTATGAACATACAAGTGAAGATCCGTCCCTTTTGTATCGAGTGGAAACCATGCCAGGACTTGGGTGGATATTAAAGAGAAGTCTTTACAAGGATGAACTGGAACACCGGTGGCCCACTCCTGAAAAAGTGAGATTTGTTTTTATTACAGCCTCAAGTGTCTCTCACTCGTGTTGATCAACTAATGCTGAGGGTGTCCATCTCGATTTTTCCAGATGTGGGATTGGGATATGTGGATGCGATTGCCTGACATTCGTCAGAGTCGAGAATGCATAGTCCCTGATGTCTCTCGTACTTATCATTTTGGCTCATCGGGATTAAATATGAATTCATACTTCCAAGATGTTTACTTTAAGAAACATTCATTTAATACACAACCTCATGTGAAACTGAAAAACATTCAAAGGTTGGGAGTTGGTTAATGCTTCTATTTGTCTTTAGAGGTGAGGCCTGTGCCCTCAACATTTCTAATTTTTACTGCCTTTAGTTTGAAAAAGGATAATTATGAAGCATTAATAGACGATGTTATGAAAAAAGCAACTGTTCTAGATCATAGCAAATCGCCTTGTGAAGAAGGATTTATACCAGACACAGTGGTACATATTTTATTGATTATGAATTTACTAATTTACTACGATTTTGTTTTGGAATAATCTGTTGAAATCAGCTTGCATATCTTTGATACAGGGACAGCCATATATCATGTTCATCAAAATGGACACGCCCAAGGACTTCACCACATGGCTGCATGTTGCAAAGGCTAGTTTCATTCTTCCAATTGCCTGAACAATACATTCTTCGGGATTGCAAATTATATTTCAATTCTTGGAACATTTGATTAACAGTGCTTTCGAATCTGGGATTTGGATGGCAGAGGCTTTCACAAGGGAATGTGGCGTCTTTTCATGAAGAAGAATCCTCTCATGATAGTTGGTGTGCCACATTCGACTTATTCGTATGTCTATTTTAACTTTTCTTCTCACAGTTTTACTGATGGCGGTTTGGCCTTGTTCCTGAAAATTAATAATACAAATTTTTCTTTATAGAAAATTTAAGCCGGACAACGTGGTTCCTATATATCTAGAACCTCATTCTGATAAAGGCAGGAATGCTTACCGGTAGGGGTAAAAATGCATACATGATGATGTCCTACATCCTGGTTTGCGCAAATCGATCCCCATTTGTGTGGGTGCGCACGTCTAGGAGTTACGAGAGTACCTGTTCTAATATATGTGAAGGTCGTATGCTGCACAGTGGCCTTCGCCTGAGGGCAGTTTCAATTATAGATTGTTCTTGGGTGAACGCGTGGTGAGTATCGGGAAGCTCTGTTAGGCTCAGATCGCATCAAACAAATCTTCGTCATTCAGGTCATTTTAAGTCCTGTTAAATCGAACTTGCCGAAAGTCCGATGAAGATTCATTTGGTGTGATGGGGGCCTTACATATGTGCTAGCTGGGACTTGTGCCTTTTGTGCTTCATTTGAGAACTAGTGTATACGACAGAGTTCAGTCTCTGCTTCGTGATTAGCGTGTTCGATTTTAGTATTTTTTGCAGCAAATGAGTAGCTCAGAATTCTCCTCAAAAACTGTCATTTTTCACTCGTGCCAGTATCTATGTGCAATTAGTTCTTTTGAAGCTTGTCCTGCCATTGGCCAAACTGACAACACTGTTTGTAACTTCAGGAACTATGTCCATAAGTTCGTTTCATTTCCATCTCCTATGCACTCCCACTCGTTTTATTTATCGATCGAGTGATACTAGTCGCAAAATATAATTCGTTCCTTTTTAATATCTCGTTTTTTTTTTGTAATTCCCTTTATTAATAAACACAAATTTTATTCAATTGGGTACAAAACTAGTTGTATAGCCCTCTGTTTTGCATCTGAATAATAACTGAAATATAGCAAAATTGGTGCATCTGACCAAGTTAGTTGCTTCCGTTATCATCAATCAACAGTTAGTCCTTTGCTGCTCAAGAAAGCATCCACCTTGGGCTCACGACCGAGGAAATTTTTTAACATTTCTGAACCATCCTATATTGGAAGAAACGATGCAAATAAGTTTAATTACGTGTTTTAAACATTCCAGTAGAACTAGTAGTAATATTCACCACTGAGCCACCAGGTTGCAAGATGCAACGTCGGTAATCCATTCCAACTTTTGGATTCATGATGCCTTCGTGTTTGAAGCGAGAATAGAACATGTCCATACTAAAAACTTCGCTCCACTACAAATTAGAAAGGAAAAACATTAAGGTAGTAAATGTTTTTCATAACTATTTTCAAGATTTGTTTCACTACTGCATAAGAAAATGCTCTAAGTGTGAAATGTTAAAAGCAGTTCTAACTTACAAGGTAGCCATAATATTGAGCATCATATCCACCGGCTAAGTGACCAAAAGATGCGGGCATATTAGTACCCTCAATTGCAGGAATTCCAGTGATTTCATTAAATAGTCGATTGAAAAGATCTTGTGTGTTTGCCTGCAAAAAGACAGTTATTCAAATCATTGAGTAATTTCTTAATTCCTTTTTGCAGAAAACTGAACCCATGATATAAGTATTATTACTTTTTCCAACGTGTGGATGTGCTGATCGAATGTTGCCAGTCCGATCTGACGTAAATTGAAGATGCCAGCATTTGCTACCTGCGATTTGATTAACTTCTCGATAACATCGTCAGGTAAGAGACTTCCATCTTTATAATGACCTGACATGCGTTGCAAAGGCTCTTTCTCCCAAACCCAGTTTTCTAACATCTGTGATGGGGCTTCAACAAAATCACGTTCTACACAGGTTCCACTGAATAAGGCATATTTGGATTGTGCACACATATTATGCATCACATGACCAAATTCGTGAAAATACGTTTCTACCTGTTTGGAAAAGAAAAGGTTGAAAACGTCATTACAAAAATGAAAATTGACACACTAATCATGATTTAAATCTGGTGTCTAACCTCCTTGTGATCTAATAAAGACGGCTTCTCTTTTGTGGGTTTGGTGAAGTTAGCCATCATAGCAGCTACCGCTACTTGGCGACTTCCATCTGAACCGATACAACCAGGCTATTTTAGAAGTACAGACATGTTAAAAACTTGGCAGTTCTCTTGGCCACAGGAAGTCATTTTTTTACCTGAAGTGGAAACACTGCAGCATGGCCAAACTTCCCTTCTCTTGGAAAAAGGTCCAAGAAGAAGTAGCCGAGGATGCGATCGTCTTTTGCATCATTTACTCTGAACTGGATTTAGAGACAAAAATAAGTCTTGACAAATCCTTGGATCAAATCTGTCAATTTTGGCAAAAATTAACCTCACCAAGCGGACATCTTCATGCCACACCTCCCCATTTTCTACTTCTGTAAATTTTACTCCTAAAAGTTCCTGAAATTGCATCATTCGTTGGTAACTTTGCAATCGTCAGGATCATTGGTGTGAATGTTTAATTCCTACAAACCTGGTATATTTCCAGCAGACCTTTGGTTACTACTTGGACGGGAAAGTACTCTTTAAGTTTATTTTGGTCGACTGCATAGAGCTTTTCTTCCACCATGGCCATATAATAGCGACAATCCCAGTAATTCAGACAATTATCGAATTTTCTTCCTTGTTCTTTACACTTTAAAATTAGAAACGTCAAACATTTAACAAATGTATACGCATTGTCATTTTCTGCGTTACTTTACTGCATTTGAAAATAATGAGGCTGATAAATTCTTTTCTTGTCGTGTAATTGCCAAACTGCAGTACTCGTAAGCAAAAATAATGTCTATCGAAAGTCATGGTTGACCACATGGATAGTCTTACTTATACGCAAATACAAACTGTTACCTCTTCCTCCTTGAATTTCAACATAACTTCTTTTTCCTTAATCCATAATGGACGGAGTTTCTCAGCCAATTCCTCAAGGAATTTTTTAACTGCTTCAGGAGTTTTGGCCATTCTGAGCTCTGTAATAAATGTCACATGATTGGGGTAGCCTAAAAGGTTGGCTTGCTGTAAGAAAAATGTAAAAAGAAAATTAATATTAAGTTGAAAATCACGTAGTTGATTTTTTTTTCTTCTCTAAAATCTTACTTTATGACGTAAAAGTATAAGTTCTTCTAATATTGGTGTATTTTCCTCCATGCACCTGCAAGACAATGACGGAAATAGTTTAATCTACTGTCTATATGAAACTGGTAAATCTGCATTGCGATTGTCTGGATATTTTACTTTGAGTGAAAGGCAGTCTCAATCTTAAGCCTGGTTTGTTCGTTGCTTGCTTTTCGTACAATCGGGAAGAAATGTGGATACTTCAAAGTAACTTTAAACTTTCCAGAAGTCAGCTAGTAGAATAATAGAGAATTATGTTAATCATGCAACATCAATCAATATGGTGATGTTCATCAATGTCCTAGCTAACCTTCTCCAATGTCTCCAAAAAGTCTTTGGGAAGGCCTGCCAGTTCTTCTTCTGAGAATTCCAATACAGTGTTCTCTTCGTTGAGGTTGCGCTGAAAGGTGATGCTCAACTCGCTTTTTCGCTTCTTGATAGATTTGATCTCTTCTCTAATGTCGTCATCCAAATGCAGGCCTGTTGTAATAGCGACATTGTACTGCTTTTCATATATAAATGCTGGCTTCACAATACCAAGCACACCTACCATTTCTCATTCCTAATTTTATCTTTCTTTCAACGTATCGTTTGGCTTCGGCTTCCAGGCTATCCAAGTCTGCCTTTTTTTGAAATTCTAGGATTTTATCGAATACATCTTTCCGCATACTAGAAAAATTCTTTAAGACGTCACTAAAACATCCTAGACAGTTTCTCAGCTGTTAGTGGATTATTCTACGAGGTTTAATTACCTCATTTCAACGTCAAATTCTTCCAACTGCCTTGACGCTTCAGTACTAGCTTCCCGCAGTGACTTGTCGGAGGATGCATGCTGTGGAAATGTCAGAGGCGATTCTAACGTAGCATAATCACGTTCGATATTTGCTAAGACCTGCAAAAATGCCCGGTTAATATCAGTGGCAGCAGGTGTAAATTTTGGAGTACATTTTCTCTAAATGTTGTCAAAGTAACTTACAGTATGGAATAGGAACTAATGATTCGAATGCACACACTTTCTTTCTCTTTGCATGCAATTCGACGTTGGAATGAACTTCCAAAAATTTGCCATGAGTTTACTTTGCATTTTATTTCTTGTTACCGTAACTGAGTTTTCTATCCCAGTGTTATGTATGTGATTTATCCTGCAGTAAAAGCATCCCCCACCACACAACAACCCTAATGCAGACTGTGGGGGTAATAAAATAAATTGGAAAAAAATATCACAGTGAAGCATGGAGTAAGGAGTAACATAGGCCCTACAGGCTATTCTGTACTTCTGACATTTTTTTTCAATTCAATAGTGAACTTGTGCATCTACCACTGCAGTATAATTTGTTGGTAGCTAATTTTGATCTAGTTTGATGCGAACTTAGAGTATAATTTACAGTGTGTAATACCAGCTGGTACTCTGTTCCAAAAAAAAAATTTAATCCAAGAAATAAAACATCATATGGATGCATGATGTAGTTGATAATGTACATGTGTACATGTATACGAGTGCAACCTCCCTCGACCTTGCCTGGCCAAATTTTAATTCTGTTCAAAAAATAATTTTTTTTTGTAATATGCAAATAAAAATTTTGTAAAATAAAATCCGCAGTTTGTTTGGCCAGGTAAGGCATGGTCTAGCTGTCTAATATACACGTAGATGCTATTTTTTATTGTTCATTGATAATCATGCATGGAGATGTACATGTACTGTATGTCGACCCAGCAGGCTACATCGTACATTACGTGTAATGACTTAATTTCATTTGTGTTATCAACATCACAATTGACTAAAACGACCCTGCCATATAGTGCCATAACCAATCGACTAGCATAATACCACATTTGCATATGATATTAATTATTTAAAAATGATTGCATGCCGCATGCCCAAGGGCAAGGTTCCTTGCCTTGATGACGTTGTCAAAGTTGACTTCAGAGTCTGGTACAGCAGCTATTTTGTCGTAAATTTGTCTGCTTCGGTAAATGAGATCTTCCACTTGTTTGGGGATAGCCTCGGGCGAATAAAGGCGCATATCCCAATCGGCTCGAATTCCACTTTCAGGCATTTTTACCGGAATTAAATTCCTTATCAAATTTAACCTCAAAGAGCAGCGTCCCGCAAACAACTGACGGATTGTCCCACGTACAGCAGTGCAGCGGATCAGATAAACACTCATATCAGAGAAGTGCTGAATCAGAGATATGCCATACGCTGTTTTTCCTGTACTCTACGAACTGCACTGCATGTCACAATCATTTGGAAGAAAACCAGAAAATTCTTGATAACAAAAACTAACTAAAAAAACGTACAAAAACAATTTATCGTTTCACTTGGGGTACATAGTACAACACTACGTCTCTACTAAGGTAGGTAGCGTTGGCAGCATGCGGGACAATTTTAAATATTTCGCATTTTAATATATGTGCGTGCAGCTGATTCGCACATGTCAATAAATATCAAGTTTCATATGTAGAGATATCTTTAAAAAAACTGATTCTGTATGTTGCTGAAATAAAGTTGACGAGCACATTAAAGTAAAAGTAAAATGCGTTGGTTTTCATTTCATCCTTCACAACTTGGAGCCTGCTAGTGTCGCTCCAAGTGGCAGTTTTCTTTCAATTTTATTACAACGTTAAAATTGTAAAAGCGTTC
Source organism: Cylindroiulus punctatus (assembly GCA_034695085.1). Classification (NCBI taxonomy): domain Eukaryota; kingdom Metazoa; phylum Arthropoda; class Diplopoda; order Julida; family Julidae; genus Cylindroiulus; species Cylindroiulus punctatus. Next base: position 817 of record JAQFYZ010004460.1, on the reverse strand, counting down.
CCGCCAATATTCCACATGCCTGAATATTTCCCGCCTTTCTCTGGAGTGAACAATTGTCAGAATTGCATGTAGCTGGACATCGTATAACTTGACTCTTTCATAATATAATTCTCAAAATCTCATAACACAACGGTTTGAAATGACGCCGGCCCCTGCAGCTGTGCCTCGTGAAAAAAATACGGTTATCAGAGTGCCTTTGGTCCTCCGACAACCTGCTTTAAAACTTATGAATGAAAGTAAGTTTTAAGCCTATCATGATTGATAATGATAGGCTTGATGTTTATAATTTTCTATTATTTTCATTGAAACCTCACCAAATTTCTTTCAGGTAAGCTTCAACTTGATGTTCTCTCAGTTTTAATTTACGACCATTTCAAACAATTCTTTTTTCCTGGGGAACTTGTTCAACTGCATGGTGCAAAACAAGATGGAAACATGTAAGTATTCCATTTGCAGCAGTTGTCTTCCGAAAATTACCGAGTGGAACTAAATCAACTCATGATGTGTAAAACACTAACATGTTTTGGAAATTTCTATATAGAATCAAGGGAAGAGTAATTGAGAGAAAAGCCAACAAAAAGAACACGGTAAGGGCCCATTGTTAATTATTATTCACTTTTACAGTTATTTTGTCCTATAGTCGTCTCTAAGAAAGAATATACATGGGAGTTCAAATGGACCAATACTCCAATAGGATGGATAATTAATTAAACTTTCACCCCTTCACATGTGACTGCCTTCCCAAGTAGCAAAATGACGTCTATTCAACAATGTCCTAAACGTTGAAAGGACGGTTTCCACTGACTATTATTAGACG
>JAQFYZ010004459.1:0-11041 GCA_034695085.1 Cylindroiulus punctatus | reverse complement strand
GTTAGGTTAGGTTAGGTTAGGTTAGGAGTGAGTGTGGTACATGTGGGTACATGTGGCGACATACTATACTAATACCGGCAAAATTTTTTTCAAAAAAACAACAACCGGTTTTTGCAACATTTTTCCAAACTAATGCAAAAAAAATGAAATGGTTTTGGAAACGTCTGCAAAAACATGCAATAGACTCAACCGGTTTTTGCAAACTTTCGGCAAAAAAAATGCAGAGAAATAAACCGCTATTTGCAAAATGACTACAAAAACGCAGAAAAATAAACTGGCACTGGTGCATTTTTTTTTGGTTTTCTGTGCAGCCCTCCCGCCAAGGAGTGTTGTTAATAGCTTACCCTTGGTGAAAGAAACTTGCTCTGTATCTGTGTTGTCTTCACGCTTTGGATTCCAAAAGCTGTGTGCAGACATGGGGAAGATTCAGCTCTTTTATACCCAGTGATCAGTGAAAATTTGTTTGCAACTTCCTGCAACATGAACTTGACATTGAGTTTTGTTGCTGTCAAGTTTGAACAAAAGGTTTTGGAAATTCACATTTTGCATCTTCAGTAGAAATATATCGAACTCGAGTGCAGTGATCTCTGGGGCTGTCGATTGACATTTATGTACTCGACCAAGGGTTGAACAAAAGCATACCTTTGATCCCAATATTTAACTTTTGTGTAGTTCATTGAAGCTTGTACATGTTATTTTGAATTTTGCAAGTTTTCCTTTGGTCTGGTGACCTCCTTCTGGTGCAGGAATCTGATGTGCCACTGTCTCATAGGATGTGTCATAGATGGCGCTGGGGTTATCAGAATTTGTTGTCGTGGCGAAGACAGTTTGTTAGTTCATGTTCCCGCACCATAAATGAAAGTATGTCTCCTCTGCACAAAAGACTGCGCGAATACTTAGGGTCCCCTCCACACTAATTACGTCTTCATAATTCAAATCATGTAAAGTATTTTTAAATCGGACTTAATTTTGCATTCCTATTGTTTGCCTTCATATATCCAAAATCGTGATTCAAGACGAGTTAAAGCAGTTTAGTATGGATTTAAGGGAAGTCTTGTGCACAGGATTTAACAAGACTTAACATGATTTGAATTATGAAGACTTAGTGTATGGGGACCCTTTGATAAATATGTTGTGTTGCAGAATTTTTGTCCTAACCTAACCTAAACTAACCTTAAACTGTGGTTTCTTTTACAATTGCCTTTTTGATTTAACAATTTCAATATAAAATTTATTATGTAATATTTTATTGAATAAATTATTATTATTAATATTATAAAAATATTTATTCTCAAAATTTAAAATATATTTATTTATTTGATGACCGCCAATATACTGGCATCACTGTCAGTCTGCCAGCCTATGAGCCGTTAGGAGAAGTCCACTTTCTCATGGTGGCTATGGTGGTGCGGTGCAGGGCATGTTCTGTAGCACAGCCAAAAAACAATATTTAACTTAAGATCTTGGCGAATAAAAATGTATGTGAAAATATGAAAAATTACTCAACTTTGGATTGCTGGTTTATTTAGAATATGCATTCTCTTTTCGTCTTAATTGGACCACCTTTCCACCCATCCTTTTGGACGTTATATTTCTGTAAACTATTAATTCCATCAATTCCGTTCATCACAGTCATTAATTAGCACGAATTTATCCACGACGCGTTTCGTCCACGTGCTATGGACTCATCAGGTGGAGTTCCACCTGATGAGTCCATAGCTAATTAATGAGCTAATTAATGACTGTGATGAACGGAATTGATGGAATTAATAGTTTACAATGACCAGTCAAGTTGGTGAGTTTTGATAACTGAAATTAATGTTATATTTCTGTGCATGCATTGGTCAAAATATTGAAAAACTGAGCTTCAACCAGGATGGCAAGCAAGTCCAAAAAAGTCGTAAAATACATTGTAAATTACATTATTTCACCTTGTACATGGAGAGCAATTTGAATTCATTGAATGTAGAAGTTGCTCTGTTAAAAAAATAGCTCAAAAATAATTTTGCTCTTGTAGTTTTGAGTTATACATGTATGTATAGAATGAATGTGAATTAAAAATCATTGACAACTACTAAAACGTCACCTTTTAAAGTTTTAAAATTTAATTTAAAAACATCCTAAAATGTCCTAAATATTGAATCTTTCAAATCGTTTGCCACCCTGTATCGACGTTCCAAACTTCTTTTTTATAACTTGTGTTTTTCACTCAATACAGCATCAATCCGTCTAGTTTTCACTTGTTACAAATTTTGAACATTCCTTAATAGAATGCTATCATTTATTTATGAGGCTATCTTTGAGCTGCATTACTGATGGATTGTTAGATTTTTTTATGCATACATGGACATCACTCTAATGCTCGATTCTATTTAAATGTGGAGAGTTTGCCAATCAGGGAGATGTTGAAGTTGCCAAAGCTTCCAGCTCTTAACCATGTACTATTTAAAAACGACAACACTACTGCTGAAATCTTGCAACTGAATTAAAGCTTAGCTCCTGTAATTTTCAGCTCCACAGTCATTCCTAGTCATTGTGCAGCAAAACACACTTGTTGTAAATTGGTGTGAAAAGGTTGTGAGGTGTGTGATGTTAATGTTTTGCGATTTTTGTGAACACCTTGTGATTCAAACCTTCTTACAGATAGCAATGGGTCCTTTTCCCCAAAAAAGTTATAATTGTTATTTGAAAGATGATAAAAAAAATATCTTTTCATTCAATATTGAAATTCAATATTGTTTTTTTCCATATTTTTTGTTATCATTGTCTTCAAATTCAATGCGAGCAGTTCAGTACATTAGCCACTAAATAAGCTTATTCTGTTTGTAAGTTGCAATGGGGACTATAACGAGTTCAATTATTGGTTGTTAGGTAACATTATCCGAAACCATTCTTCCATTGTTAGCAGTGTGCTTAAAGCTTTGGACAACCTTATGGACAGACTTCACATGAAATATCAATGAGAATTGATTAAAACTACATGTATAAGCTGATGAGTTTGTCATTTGTGGCATTTCCAAAAAATACGGCCTCAGAACGGCTTTATACACCAGGGTTCCCCAGATCAGGAAAACCTGGAAAACCTAGAGAAGTCAGGGAAGTTGGAAAGGCCTAGACAAATCAGGGATGATTGCTCTATTTTAAAAAGTCGGGAAAATTTATCGAGTCTTTTGATACATCCTCAACACATCCACTTTATCATTTTTTCACGTAACGGTAAAAATATATACCGTAACGGTATACAGGGTCAAATTAAAACCACCCTGTATAACCCATATGTAAATTTCAGAGTTGTAAATGTGGTTTTTATTACTTTGGAATCATTTCCTTATACAGTTTAATCGTGCATGAAAGTACTTTATTTGAGCTGATCTGTGTAAATCAGATATGGTTGGATGGTAGAAGCCCAGATTTTGTTGATTAGAGGTCATGGCTTTATGGATACCCAACTGTGATTGACCCAGGAGGTGTCCAGGACCCAGTAGTTGGTTGTGAGGCTGCCACATGGCCACCTACTGTGGATGGCGCTGTGATTACTGGGTAGTTGCTCGAAGGTGGCGCTGAAGCACTGCTTGGGTAAATTCCACCGGAAGTTTGACCAGACCGATAGTGCAGTCCTGGGGCCCCGCATCGACACAGCTTGGGATATACCGGTACATGGTGGACTGGGTATGGCTTCGCAACGACTGGCTGGATGGGTACATGATGTACCGGGTAGGGCTTCGCAACGACCGGCTGGATGGGTATATGATTGACCGGGTAGGGATTTTGAACCATTGGTTGTTCCACTGGCTGGATGGCCACACCAACTCCCGGGTGATAGGGACGCGGCTTGTGGACGACTGGTATGACCGGTACCTGGATAACACCTCCTACTGGCCCTACTCCTTGGTGACCTACAATGCAAATGGAGATTTCATAGGGTAATCTGATCATGAGCAGACAGTTTTCAAAGGTTTCAAATTCTTTAATTTTGGTACTGGGCTTACTTACCCCCGCAGCACCTGGATACACCCCGGCCGCAACACACGGGGTCGTTGAAGAATCCTTTTATGCATTTACGGCAACGTAGTTTTGTCAAAATCAAAAATCTGTCATCTTGGTCATCTGGTTTCTCCTCTGCCGATGAACGGTCCACCAACAAAATGGCGGCTGTCAGACAGAAAATGGCGCCCACGGCAATTGAATTCATCTTCTTCACAAAACTTACCTGAAAACTGGTGAAACACAACACAAAACAAAGCTGTTTAAAATACATTTAACTAATTTATCATTTCTGATTTATGCTCTGGTTACAAAAATATTTTAATGAAGATGGGTATAGTATTTTTTAAATGATGGTAAAACTTACATGTACCAAATTAAAACGAAATTGCAGAGAATAGGATCCAAGATTCGGTTCTCTTTGGACTTGTAAACGCTGTGTGCTGAAATCGATCACATTTGGAACTATTTATACCTTATACCTCACCACCAGAATACTCTGTTTGTTTTCCTGTCCAGTCCATAAACTTTGCTAAGTTTTTCAATCTTTGCAAATATGAGAGGCGGTTGATGGGTTTGGAAAGTCCGTTAGTTGAGCTTTTGAAAAAAAAACTGTTTGAAATAAATCAATCGATCAACTTGAAATGTGATTGATGTCCTGTCCTTGAATCATATGACGGTTTGTGACCCCGTAAACTTCGAAAGTTTTTAAAATTTATGTCAGTCTAACAATACGGCAATGCAATCAATATAAATAGTCTTTCATTTATCAAAAATGTGTGGGTGTTGAACAGATTACCCTGAATTTTTTTTCCTGATGAAATGTTTTAGCTCGGCCTAAATACTTTTCATTTGTATGTGCAATTAGGTGTACATGACAGCTTGAAATTCGAAAGCAATGGGAACAGTCAGTGACAATTGTAATTTTTTTTGAAATTTTTTTTAAAAATGTATTTATTACTCCATAGTTGCCCCATGAACTGTTAACTTTGAATTGTTGGGTAACCGTGAAAGTCATGGCGTAGTATTGGAAAAGTGATTTATTTTGAAGAAGTCAGGAAACTTCAGTGTATCTGCCCAAATGGAAAAAAAATAAGCGATAAATATATCTTTTTAAGTATATTATTTATATATGGAACATATACCAAAATTGGCCCAATTCCATATATGAATAATATAGCATATATATAAAATTATATAATATAATATATATATATATATATAGACTAAATACCTGAAATATATGGTAAATGTTCTGCAACTATCTATAAAATATACATAAAATATATTCCTTCAATAATGGAAAAAAGGTATCCATCATATATTAATGGCATGCATCGAAATGCACTAATGCAAAAAAACTCAGTTGTAGTTAGTCCAGGGTGGCAAGCACGACTTCGTAGGGCTTTTGAGGAAATTTTAAATAAAAGTTTTAAGACATTTTAAAATTTAGCGTTTTTAGTAGTTGACAGTGATTTTAAATTCACAATTATGCTATTCATATAACTCAAAAATACAAGAGCAAAATTATTTTTAAGCAATTTTTTTTGACAGAGCAAGTAAAATTCATTGAATGTAGAAGTAGCTCTGTTAAAAAATTGCTCAAAAATAATTTTGCTCTTGCATTTTTGAGTTATACTGTATGTATAGCATAATTGTGAATTTACAAATCATTGTCAACTGCTAAAAACATCACCTTTTAAAAAGTCCTAAAAGTTTATTTAAAATGTCCTAAATATTGAGTCTTAGAAGTCGCTTGCCACCCTGGACTAAATACAACTGAGCTTTTTTTCATTAGTGCATTTCAGTCATCTGCCACTCAAATTTTTTATTTTTTCACGAGGCATTAATCATAATTAATCGTACAAAGCAACAAATGACCAGGATACACTATTTAAAATTATTTAATGTTTGGTGATGTTATCTGAAACCTTTCTTGTAGTAATAAAGCAAAATATTGAATGAATTCTATGGGCATGTCGCTGGAAGACTTTATTGAAATATCGTTAATGAACATTGATTGGAAAAACGATTAATGAGTAACGATACAATATAACAAATTAACTTATACTTCGTTGTCAAACTTCACTTTCAGCGGTAAATCGGGAATATCGACAGGTTATTTTCCTGTTTGTTAGATAGGGGGAAATTCAATTAGGAAGTTGTACAGAAACAAATATAGAACCAAATCTAATACGCGCATTGCACCATTGGTACCAATTGATTGTTGATAACAGAGTTACAATTGCCATTGTGGGTCTCGTAAGAATTCAACCTTGATATGCTATATAATGCTGTTATTGCATGATAACATTACTCGTTGAGATTAGGTAAATTATGACATACAGTACGTGTACCAGTACGCATTCAAATGGATGAATACGGGTCACAGCTTATCGACAATTTAGGTAGAAAAAGTTGTTAAAGTGCTAATTCTTACTCAAATTAGCTTCTCCGTTATCTACATGTACATCCAAGCATAGCGAGACTTCATACTGTATATACTGAAAACAAAAATGTCAAATCTAACTTTGTTATTTAAAGAAATGTGCTTAAATGTAAATAATTGGGTTTTCTCTTTAAAGCCCCTAGATGTCGTTAAAATCACGCGGTTTTGCTTTTTGCACTAGGTTTTCGGCTTTTCATACATGTCTTTGGGTGTATTTCCATGCTCAATAAGAAAAAATTGGGATAATGTCCACCAAAAATGTTGCGAAAATCTTCGGGTTTGAAGCTTTTTGATCTCGTCTTTGGCTGTAGTTTGAAGATCAGGTTGGAAAAGCGCGAAAACGATACTTAAATATGCACAGTTTAAAGAAATATGCCAAAACGTAATGACTTGTTTTATCTCTAAAAAACCCAAGATGTCGCTATCATCACACGGTTTTTGGCTGTTTGCACTTGCATTTGTGTGGAGTTTTCTTGTCAAAAATGTCGAGATACCAATAGTACAAGGAATAAACAATGCAGTGTGTCATATGTAAAAAAATATCAAAAAATAGGACCCAAAACATGGTCCCCCAGATCTGGAAAACCTGGAAATGTCAGGGAAGTTGGAAATACCTGGAAATGACACTTCATAAGCCAAAAATTTGGGTGCACCAAGTCCTTAAAGGCTACATTTAGGGAATTCCCCATTTTCTCTGTTGACAGGCCATATGTCAACATGAATGAAATGTTAGCCTTTTACCTCTCGAAAAAAACCACAAAGATATAACCACAGCAAATACTTCTCCATTCATTCTGGGACTCCCAATTTTCACAGTTATGCTGTAGTTGGTTATTTGCACATAATGGAAACAAGCCTACTTGAAATTTGCTTCAATAAATGGGTTAATGAAGAACGTTAATGAAGATTGCTAATGAAGAATGTTAATGTAAGAATGTTAATGTTTAACTGCATGAAATTGACAAACATGCTATTGCTATAGTGTAGGTATTCCTGAATTAATTAATAGTCAGTTATGTGTGGTCACGTCAAGAATTAACTAATTAAGGCCTAGCTACTTCTCAATTCAAAAGTTTGCCCACTGCCATTTTATTAATGGCAAATTTCAGATGGAGATTCATATAATGAAATTGTCATTTTCTTATGCATGTTATTTTAGCAAACTGGTTTGTCCCATATCCAAAGAAAATGCATTTTAGATGCATTGTGCAATGTATTTCAATTTGCAAAATGTATTTGAAATGCATTTTGAAATGTATTTCAATAAAGGAAATATATTTTAAATGCATTTGTAAAGGTATACGCCAAACTGTATAATGCATTTGTTGTATATTTCAAAATATATAGTACTGCTGAGCTATATTTTAATGCATTTCAGCTTTAATTGTGATAAGATTTTAAATTTATTTCACAAAATGGACCTTACTAAGGTAATCAATAATGGATTGTGCAGTGAATTTTGTGCAAAAATAATATTTTTACACGTGCATAACTGCAGTTTAAATTGAGATGTATTTGTAATGTATAGTGTGTTTTACAATATATATTGCATGTATATTTAAATGTATTTACCCATGTGTTTTGCAATATATATTGCAATGCATTTAAAAATTAATTTCGAAATGCAAAATACAATACATATTTTAGTGCCAATCCAAAGGTATTTTCCAATGTATTTCCAAATGCATTTCTTGCTATGCATTTTAAAATGTATTTCTAGCTATGCATTTCAAAATACATATCTTTTCCATATGGGGTATGCTATATGTATTACACTAAATTGGTTTATATGCCTCACTTTTGCAAAACATGTAATTTAATCTATTCACACAACTATAATGTACGTTACATTGCACATAGATAATAACAATAAACATGTAATTTTTTACACTGGCGTATGTAATATCTTCGTATTTTAAATGGTCAGGGAATTTCTTTTAGAAACCTGAATAGTCAGGGAAGTTGAAAAGTGTGCGAAAACTCCTAATACTCAAATTTCATATACCTTAAACTACATGTAAATGCTATTATCCCCTGTAAACCAACTTAAAAATGTAGAAACAGTACCCGTACACCGAATGACGCTTTAGCAAATACTTGCAATGTGTTTTTTATTCATGTGAAACAATTTTCATAATAATACAGATAAATCATTCATGAACGTATTTGGCCCTTTGTGTATAATGCTGTTAAATTTCACATCAGACATGGCAGGATGGTGGAAGCCCTTACTTCGTCACGCTTAGATCTGGGTCAGAGGTCCCGGCTTTACGGATATCCAACCATGATTGGTTTTGAAGTTTTTGATGTCTCAGCAATTGGCTGAGCTGTCGACACATAACCACCTACCATAGATGGCGCTGCGTTTGCTGGATTGCTGCTCGATGTTGGTGCCGTCACACTGCCTTGGTAATCAGACCGTCAGTGCAGCCCTGGTTCCCCGCATCCACACGGCTTGGGATATCCTTGGTAGACTGGGAATGGCTTCTGAATGACTGGCTGGATGGGCACTTGATGGACTGGGTATAGCTTCTGAATGACTGGCTGGATGGGCACTTGATGGACTGGGTAGGGCTTCTGAATGACTGGCTGGATGGGCACTTGATGGACTGGGTAGGGCTTATGGACGATTGGTTGTACTACTGGCTGGTTGTGGACGATTGGAAAGACCGGTACCTGGATAACACCTCCTACGGGCCCTAATCCATGGTGAGCTAGATTACAAATGGGGATTTATTAGGATAATCAGTACAGTACATGTCGCCACAAAAAGTGTTCCAAGAGTGACATATTCTGGAATCATGGTACTCGGTGTACTTAATACATACATACTTAATAATATGTACGTTAATACATACGGTTCTACATCCCCTGTTAAATAAGGATTTGAAATCCATGTTAACCCTTTTTTGTGTATGGATTAATTTCTTATTAATTGAAGGTAAGCCTAATTAATCATCAAAATGATACCAGATTATTCACAGGTAATCAGCCAAAATTCAAGCAAACATTCTCGTACATTAAGCCTAACATTAGTTATTTATGAAAGGAATTTCCCCCCTTTGCACCCACACTGCCCCATAGGCGCAAATATTATATAGAATAGGCATATTGTTCAAATATACTCCAATACTTAGTAATGGCCCCTACTGATTCTGTAGATGGGTGACCACCTTATTCACTTTGTATATGAAAATTTTACTTTTTAATTCTCTCACGCTCTGTAACACTCACGTGTATTGTATTATATATGTATTTCTTTAATTTTTTTTAATTAAAAAGAAAAAGTACTTGAAGACGAGATTCGTTTCTCGAAACGTCATGCGGAAAGATTTTCACCACAACAAATGACAGAGTCACAGGCTCCTATTTAAACTGGGTGTACTTACCACCACAACATTCGGATATACCGCGACCACAACACACAGGGTCGTTGAATGATTTTTTCATGCATTTATGGCAACGTAGTTTGGACAAAATCAAAAATCGTTCATCCTGGTCGTCAGGTCCCTCCTCTGTTGATGAAAGGTCCACCAACAAAATGGCGACGGTCAAGCAGAAAATGGCGCTCAAGGTGATTGACTTCATCTTCCACTCAAAACTAACTTGTGAATTTTTCAAACACAAGAACGCTGGTTAAAATAATTTTTTTATAAACTGATTTATTTTCTGGTAACATTAATTAATGATATTTCAGTGAGGGTAGATGTTTTTTTGGAAAATGATACGAAAATAATTTTTTTTTACAAAACTTACTATGTGAAGCGAAACTGCAGAGAATCTGGATTCGTAATCTGTATTCGGTGGATTTGAAAACGTTGTGTTCTGAAATGGGCACATTTGGAACTATTTATACATATCCACCAGAATACTGTTTGTTTCCCTGTCCAGTCCATGAACTTTGCTAAGTTGTGGGTATCTGCAACTATGGGGGATTGCTTCAATTTTTCTTGTTGGAAAATACTGTTTGAAAAAATCAATCAATCATTAATCGGACTGAGGTCGTGTCCTTGCCCGTGGATGGTGTGACCCCATGAACTTGGAAAGCTTTTGTGAATAATGTCATTCTTTCAAAATGACAATAAATCCTGGTGTATGTCATCCATCAAAAATGTCGACGTATCCGGAATGTTTTTTCTGGCATAGTTGTAGCATGACACAGAATCTCCTATTATATTGTGCTCTTTGTTGTCCCTGATAACCTGGGATTGCCATGAAAAGTAAAACTCGTGGAAAGGTGAAAGAAAAGTGAATTATTTCCAAAATGTCATGGAATGTAAACATGTTTAACTAATCATTTCTTACCACAAAAATCAAGAGATGCCTTAATCGATTAGTAAGACCTGCATCCTATTTAATGAAAATCTTACTTGCAAATTTCTTCAATGTTTATGGATAACATTAATATTTAAATGAAATTAATGGGACATTTCTGAAAGCAGTTTTAAATCTATATACATATGTATACTGTATTTAAAATCGATTGTCCTCACTCACTCACTTACCAAACGCTAAGCCCAAGCTGTAAGGGCTACCCATATCCAAAGAAAATACATTTTAAATATATTGCACAATGTATTTCAATTTGCAAAATGTATTTATAATGTA
>JAQFYZ010004458.1:0-11042 GCA_034695085.1 Cylindroiulus punctatus | reverse complement strand
CGTCAGTGATTTCAATGCTCCAAACAAGTCGATATTACTAGTTTTCAGACTTTAGTATACTCTAGACAACTGTCAGCAAAGCTTGAAAGATAGGATGTAATACATGTAAGTAAGAGATGGGGCGCGATATGCATAGATACATGTACATATATATTGCATTTCTAAATAAATATATTGACATTAACTATCATTGCTAACACAATATTGGGCGCATGTAAATGAAAACAGGCTCCTCTTAAAATTTATTTAAAATAATTGCAATTTTTATCGTAATTTGTTGCTAGACCGTGATAATGTTTGTTCTACAAAGTACAGATCCTGTTCCGTCTTAGATAATATGGGAAAGTGAGCATCTCCTAATGGCTCGTGGGCTTGGATGTGACATCATGTGAGCACAAAATTTGTTGTGTGATAAGTAGCCTATGGCGGTTCTCTTCAAACGTATTTCAAATAAATTTTTCACATTATTTTATATTTTTCACACAAGCTACAAATTTTCTGGTCGGCCACATTCTGAATCACCGCAAGACTACAAGCCGTTAGGAGAAGCCCATTTTCTCATGTGTCTATTGGGGAGCAGATGCCTATGCGAAGTTCAGCCTAGATTTCCATGAAAATGCAGCAATCCATGCTTGATTTTTCGGAGAATTTACAGATAAGACTCGATTCTGAATGCATCATTCCATGCTCGATTTCTCTAAAGAATTCCCAGATAACTGTTCTGGGTGCATCAAATATGGTGCACAAATTACTTAATGCTCAAGTGCAGCCCTTCCAAATCGGATTCAAGTTTAGTTATTCGAGCCTAGCTCCCAATTTTGAAACAGAAGGAAATTCGCAAGTTGCGAGGAATTTTTATCGGGGTTATCGGACCTACTGTTGGTAAACTCGCTGCCAAAATTGGCTGTTCACTTTCGCAATGCAACCACCTGCCGTGCAGCGCATCCTTGCTTCGGAAAGTCCATCAATTTCCTACCAAAATACATTGTACGAATAAGCTGGCCCGGTTAAAATGCATGCCTTATATAGTTTGAATGTGTTGGAAAACAAACTCACTCTTGGGCGCCATTCCCCAGAAACGTTTGACAAGCTGTACGAGTGGTAACTGGGGATTTGTACAAATGCCAAAAGTCACTGTCCTCGATCATTTATCATCCCTGTGTATTTACCCGATTTTTTTTCCTTTTTTTCAATCTAGGCGTCTATTTATAACGGCATAAAAAAACGCGGCAAATTTGGGAACTCCTTCTCTAGGAAACGAAGATACGAAGTCAATCATTTTTTCAATCGAAATTTGATTCATCTGCAAATTAGTCGAATCTGAATTTGCAGTGATTTCACCGACCCTAATTTTGAACTCAAATGGGCCATTAACATCATCTTATTACCATGGCAATTTACCATCTTCTCCGTGGAATGCTTCTGCATAGTATCTAGTTTCCCAAACTGCTCTATCAAAGACAGTGGCTTTGAGATATTACCAGCAACCTTAGTCAAATTATTCGTACTATAATGGCTTAAAATAAGCTCTAAACAGGACAAAGCATTAATAGAAAAAACACTTTCGACTCCCTATTACAGTGATAGTAGTGTGAAATACTGACATGACATTAGACTCAGTGAAACATGACACACTGTAAAAAGACCTTGGATGGTTAGTCTAGTTGGTTGGTTGAAAAACAGTCTCTGAAAGAACAAGAAATCACATAAAACTTGAAGAGTGTGAAGAATTGATCCATTTATGGATGGATGTGATGAGTTGATACTTGGTTAGGAAACTTGCAATCAACTCTACACACACATTTTTATGAAAGAGCTATGGTGTAAACTTCCAAAACCTTGTCACGGTATTTTGCACAATCAATCAGATCACCAGTTAAATATTTATGGTGTTATTTAAATGTCTAAAATATTGGCGCAAGTTGCGCCAATAGTTGTTATATATAAGTTCCAATATTAGACAAGAATAACTTAGCAGTAATAAACTTTGAGTACAAAATGAGAAAAAATCATGCTGGTTTAAATATGCATTACTGATGTAAGAAGTTAATATATTGGGTAGTTAAATATATGTTTGTACATGTTATGTGACATGGGTATTTGGCCATATTCAACTTTTTCACTAAGCTCCCCCGGTAAGCATAGCTATGCAGGAAATAGGAAATGTAATGTAATCAACTTGTGAATGAGTATTCTCATAAAACAAGAAAATAAAGGGTGGCTTTAGATTACATTTGTTTGTATAAACAATTAGACAAGATAAGCTACCTCGGAAATTAAACGTTTGCAAATTAAGCAAAAAATTCATCCATGACGATTGATCATGATAACGGGCGGCGGATTAAATGGTTAAGTATGACATTATTATCAGGTAGACTATGACAATTGCAGTTACCTTTTACATTGTCTCGGATAACCCCATAAATTTTATTTCGAGTAAGCCCTGCATACCTGTTTGATTCTAATCAAAAGAACGAACATAATCCAACCATGAAATGATTTAACAGTTCATCGAAACCACAAACTCAACGAAGAGTGAAAGAAAACGAAACCAAGCTTTACAAAGCAAAGAAATGTAACATCAAGCAGCACATTTTTTTTGGATTTTAATTTAGGAAAGTTAGATCACAAATGGTTAATTTTTGCCCACATTTTTATAGCAAAAAAATGTTTGGCTTATTAGTAAAGAACACGAAAACGAAACGCCTCGAAGAATGCTGCCAGAAATAATGCGATGGATTGATGTGCGTTTTCATAAGAACATTTTTAGAAATATCACATGTAACAACGAAGGTTGGTTTGAACTGGATTTTGGCGAATTTCGGAGAAACTTATCGAAACATTTAACAATGATAGGAACGTCGTATATATGATAATTTTTTCGGGGGAAAAGTTAATACATTCAATAGAAATGTGTTTGGTGATATGGCTCATTAATGAATAAACCATAATTGGTCGTAATGTTGGAGGGGCAGTTATTAGATGGCCAGGTATTCCTTCAGCAGAATTGAATTGAATATAACAGTACATATTATGGAAACATGTCAGTTTTTCGATGAAAATGAGTTCATAAGTGAAATATGTGCAGGACTACGAAATAATTCCAGTATCTTGGATCTGTATTGTTTCAAGATAGTATACATGCACTGGCATACCAAGTTTTTTGAATATCAAAGTATACTTGAATACTGTCTTGAAAAATACATACTGTGGCTTTTACATGAAAATAGTCGAATTGACACGTCCTCGTGTCTAATAACTTGAGGCTGGTCAAATTAAACTACAGGACACGTAACGCTCGCAACGCCCACCATTTTGCACATTGATAGCGAGAATTTGCAGTGATAAAAAAAACTGGCTAAAATCCCCAATTAGGCTTAATTTAAATATTGGCCTTTTGCGCACCTGTAAAAAGCGAAACCTTCACCAGTGTGACAAACGCGATCTGATTTGGCGTGCCTGGACATGTGGGTGCCAAAGGATTGGCCAGCTTATCTAACGACGATGCCATGGTCAAGACGAGGAGAACAATTAATAATAATAATCACCGTTGTTTATTCCGAGCAACCTGTTTTCACATTTTTTGGGCGATTTCTCGAAGTCGGTTAATTTGGTTTAAAAATCACGATTAAAGTAAAACAGGAAAGCAGCGACACGTTTTTAAGAGCTGTCTCGTTAAAAGCGCAGATAAAATGCAAATGTCCAAGAATTTGGTTTAAGGTCGAAACTTTCATGCAGATTGGTCAACACCGAGAGAGATAACAGGCACCGTCGCATGTGCGCAGGAAGCCATCAATAATGACCAAAAGTTTGAAAAATCGCCATGAAGGTGCGTGTAAGAAAAAATCATGCATTAGAAACCATTATGTTTGATGGTATCTCTAATCGTAAACTGACGAAGATATACCGAAAAATATATGTCCAAAGATGTTGCAAAACCCATCATGAGATGCTCATCCAAATAGGCCTTTGTAAAAGTATTGATTCTCTGAATAAAACTACAATTTTCATCGACGCCTTATTCTAGGCATGGACACCGTCTTTCACAATCAACATTCATTCATCAGACCATTCGATGAGAACATCATTACTAATTTACTCAAAAAATGTAACTCAAAACATGTTATGGAAACATGATATTTTTTTGAAAATAAATGTCACGTAAAACTTCATAAAATGTCATAATATCCAGTTGTAAGCGCCTAGATAACCTCGCCCAAATGAAATTATATAACTTATCAAGTTAATAAAACCAGTTTTAATACTACTTTATCACTGTAGTTTAGAAAACTGGACTTGAACCTACTACCAGTTTTGTAATGGCAGAAAACATAGTTTTCAGAATTTCTGCGAAGGGATTCATGCGTATAGGTAATGTTTTCACGCAAAACAATAGGTCTTTAATCTTTAATGCTGAACTATGTTAGTGCTTGGGGCCAAAATTTGATTTATAAATGAAAAATTTTAAACAGTTACATGCATATACTAAATCTGTTTTGTTGAGTGCCCATTGCGGCCAACCTCTTGATGGCCGCCTGTGACATGGCCAACCATGTCCAAAACCTTCATCAGCCAATGCATGGCCAGCAATGTCCAAAACCTTCATCAGCCAATGCACGGCCAGCAATGTCCAAAACCTTCAACAGCCAATGCATGACCAGTAATGTCCCAAACCTTTACCAGCCAAGAAGTCGTGACATGGCCGGCAACGTCCAAAACCTTCATCAGCCAAGATGGTATGGCATGGCCGGCAACGACCAAAACCTCCATCAGCCAAGATGGTATGGCATGACCAGGAATGTACAAAACTTCCAAAAGCCAAGAAGGTGCATGGCCAGCAATGCCCAAAACCGTCATCAGCCAATGCATGACCAGTAATGTCCCAAACCTTCACCAGCCAAGAAGTCGTGACATGGCCGGCAACGTCCAAAACCTCCATCAGCCAAGATGGTATGGCATGACCAGGAAAGTACAAAACCTCCATCAGCCAAGATGGTGCATGGCCAGCAATGCCCCAAACCTTCATCAGCCGAGAAGGCGCAACACGCATGGTCCCCACTGTCCAAGCCCTCCATCAGCCCCACAACCCATGAGAAAAAAGCAGGGCAGCACTCACCGCACACAGGTTTTCCGCAGCGTCCGTGGCACCGTCCACCAGCGAACCGACGTAAAATCCAGCATCGTACAAGTCCGCTCACTCCTTGACCAGCGTGACGTCCATGCGGCAGGGGTCGCTGGGGGGCGTGGGGGGTCCTCCCTCCTCGGAGGAGGGGGCGCTGGGCCCGGTCTCCTCCACGTTGCTGCTGCTGTCCGGGAGCTCGTAGCGTGCGTGGGTGCGCATGTGGCGGGTGATCATGTCCCGGCGACAGGCGGCGTAGGGGCACTGCGGGCACTTGTAGGGCTTCTCGCCCGTGTGGGTCCGCTGGTGGGTGCTGAGGTGGTCGCTCCTGCTGAAGACCTGGCCACACACGCGGCAGGTGTAGGGCTTGACGCCCGTGTGGAGGCGCATGTGCCGCGTGAGCATGTCACTGCGCGCGAACGACCTCTTGCACACGTCGCACATGTAGCTCTTGGCGCCGGCGTCGCCGCCCTGGCGGCTCTTGTGGCGACTGGCCATGTGCTTGGCCAGGCGGTCGTGCAGCGAGAACATCTGGCCGCAGATGGGGCACACGTAGGCCACGTCCGTGCCCGGCGGCATCTCCTCCACCACCGGCGACACGTCCAGGTTGTAGCGGACGGCCACCGACTCCTTGAGCGTGGGCGACAGGACGTCGCCGCGCATCATGGGCACGCTCAGCAGGCTGGAGAAGCGGTCACGGTCGCCCTTGGCCAGCGGCGAGATCATGGACAGCTCGAAAGAACCCTGGAAGAAAGACACGGATTACAATCAAGAACTCCATAGGCCAAGAACCTGCACAGCCACCAACGCGTGGACGTCCATGTGCTCTGCAACACGTGGACGTCCATGTGCTCCGGAACACAAGGAAACCATCATCGTGACATTTGCATCCTTATTTCCATGCATCACGTGTACGCGAGCTCGTATAATTAAGCAGGGTTCCCCCAGAAATTCAATTTTTATCTTCCCTGACTTATCCAGGTATAATTGCCCTGACGATTTCAAATGCGAAAATATGACAAGTCCACGGAAAAATTGCTATATTTCCCGTTTATCGTTTATAAGCATGAGGTGAAGCTTAATTTCTATACGGAACCAGCCATAGCACACATTTTAATAAAAAAAAATGAGATTTTGTAGTTGGAAAAACTAATCTATGTCATTATTGATCCATTCCACAGAATTGCTTGCTTGAATTCATGCTTGAGTGTCTCGACTTCTGTATCGATAGATTTGTGACTGCACTCTAAACCGTAAAAGTACAAATGCAGTTTTTCTGGGGTACAAATGTACATTTACACCCCATATATCATATATGTACCAAAAGGGATGAAATGATTTAAATATTGGTACCTCAAAGTACAATGTACCCCTGGGAACACATGTCAAGGGTACACATGCGATGAACATATGTACCCATAGGGTGTGTATATAGTTTCAAAACATTTGTACCTTAACATTTGTACTTTTTCCGTTTATAGTGGGTATCAATAAATCAATTTACCCTGACTTTTGCAGGCATTGCCAACTTAACTGACTTTTCCAGGTATCAAAAAATTCCCTGACGATTTAAAATTGCGAAAATATGACATGCCCATTTCCAAAATGCTATATTTACTGTTTATTGTTTAAAAACATGAGGTGAAGCTTAATTTCTAAGGGGAACCAGCCTTAGCACACATTTTAATAAAAAAAAAATTGAGATTTTAGATTAGTTTTTCCAAATTGACAATGTCATTATTTATCTATTCCACAGAATTGCTTGCTTGAATTCATGCTTGAGTATCTTGACTTCTGTATCAATAGATTTGTGACTGTGTCAATAAATCAATCTTCCCTGACGTTTGCAGGCATTTCCAACTTCCCTGACTTTTCCAGCTCTGGGGGAACCCTGTTACATGTTCATCTAACTTACTTTCTACTTGCATCTAACTTTGAATTCCTGTATCCCTAACTTGAGTTGGGACCAGAGCCCTACAAAGCACTCCTCGATTTCAAACGGTTATAAAATCAAAACTTATTGGAATATGTTTATACACCAATACCTCTTGATACGGCCGCTTGTTATACGTTTTTTCGCTGAAACGGCCTTTTTGATTAATGGCAGTGCTTGATTTTACAGCCATAGATGGTTCGCTATAAAGGCCTTCGGCCATAAATGACATACAGAGGGTGGACAAAATGACTGAAAAAACAGGCATATTTATGGGGTTGGACCACCTGACTGTTACAAGTGTTGAAAATTCTCTTGCATACTTGCAGAGTCGATGAAACCAGCGACAAAGGTGAAAGAATGTTCCAATAAATTTTCATTTTTTGACCATTTGAAATCAAGGAGTGTTTTTGTGGGCACGCTGTATAATAAAGTTACAAATTATCTAATTAAGCCTGTCTAATCTAATGTAATGGTGCCGGCCATGGCAACTACCACAATGTTCAATTCAATTTAATTTACTACACCCACAGTCAGCACCTGAGATGCCACGTGGTGGGGGCGGGGGGAATTTACTCAGGTATAGATATGATACATCGAAAAATGGGTATAAGTAAATTAAAATGAGATATAAAGAATCTGCATTAAAGTTGCAGAAAACAATACACTGTATAGATACGTAAAATTAAATGCATCAGAATGACATGCCACCCAAGTCGCAGCAAGTTTTTATCATTGAATTGTTTCTGCCCTACCTGGCCTTAACAAAATTAAATTCACCGAGATTTTCGTCCTGCATGAATTTGTTTTTGATTCGTTAAATTTTTTTTTAAAAAAAAGAGAGATTCACTAATTTTCCACGTTTTATCAAAGACGTTTCAAAATTTGGCAATTAACTGAATTTAGTTTGACAACTTCGCGGCTTTTGATGTCGTGCCGAAATCGTTATCCAAGAAAATACTGAATTATTCTGCTCAAATTTGAGCGCCATTAAAGTGGCCAGAGGTTTGTGCTGAAATCCGGACCAATGTTGAAATTAGAGGTTTTCTGGTTGTCTTATTCGGCTGTACCAAAATCGAAATGCACAGAAATTGGACTATACAAACCTGCTTTCATTTAGTGACAATTCTGAAATGTATAGCTCTTGCTTCAAATGAGTTCCAAATGCATGAAGACTTGAATTTCAAAATGGTCTAAGTGCATGTAAGTGATGTAACATCACTCCTTCGTGGAATGGAATTGTAAAGGTGTTGAAAATTCTCTTGTAGAATAAAACATTTAAAGAGTTGCCTTAAGGATATTCTAGATAGGAATCACGACTTCTCATCTTTGATGTTTTGAAAATATGGTATTTGTGGTGGCTATAGTGTTTAAACGTTCATGATCTTTAAACCACGCATATGACCACCACAACAATTCAACGTTTCAACATTCAACGCCTTAATGTGCATTGCAATTATTTTGTCTATCCTTGCAGATATCCTATGGTAACTCTTTAGAATAAGCCAGCAATGGCGGCCACGCTTGTTTTCCACGGAGCCTGTTATGGATAGTTTTAGGTCAGGTTAGGTCAGAACTGGCCCACTGGACACCCCTTTGGGAGCGTACCTAAATTACATCACCACATTTTCTCATTTTTCACCACCCTCTTCCCCCCCTCCTTGTAACACAGTGTAACCAACAGCCCTACCCCTAACCGTAAAAATTACGTCACCATTTTAAAGTTTACCCCCAGTTTCCTTTGCCACTAATAAATTGACAGGTGCATGTTTACCAACTTTATTCATAATTTTCCCATGTGGGATGCAGTCATTCATTGACATCAGTTATCACTAGAGACTTATTTGCATCTGCATTTGATGGAACCTGATAATTCTAAAGAAATAAATTACAACTTTAATAGTTGACACAAAATTTTGCTGGTTCTGAATAATCTGAAACCGGTTGTTTCCTGATTACAGTAAACACCAAGTACATCCCCGCCTCCCCCCTTGTAACCACACGTAACCAATGATCAAACCCCTACCCCCCTTGAGCTGGTGATGTAATTTATGTACGCTCCCTTTGACCAAACCTAACCTAACCTAAAACTATCCCTAACCGGCCGAGTCAGGCTCCGCAGAAAACAAGCGTGGCCGCCATTGCTGGCTTATTCCAAAGAGTTACCCCGGTCATCCCCTCGCAAACGCACATTTGACACATAGACCCTTTTGAATTTCCAATCTCCGCGTGCCTTCATTCCGGAACTCCAGCCCCCCTGTACTCCATCTTCCGCCGCCAGACGGCGCCCCCCGCATCCCGAAGCACGTGCTGGAGCACACCACGGAACAGCAACAACAACAAAAAAACAACGATCGCTTACCTTGAGCGGCGTCGGCTGCGGGCTGGGGTTGAGCGGCGTGCCGGGGCTGGACTCGGAGCTGATGCTGCCAGAGCGTCGGCCGACGCAGGGCGAGCCCCGTCCCCCGTATCCGGCGGCGCGCACGGACAGGTCGAGCGGCGAGTCCTGGGGTGTGGACTGGTCGGACTCGAGGCTGCCCCCCTTGCGCAGCGCGGGGATGTAGAGCGGCCTGGGGATGGGTCGTCCGGTGCGTGCCGAGGTGGTGGTGACGGCCTCGGGCGCCTCGGCCCACTGCACCAGGTCGCCGTCGGAGTGGCAGCGGCGCTTGAACAGGTCGGGCATGTAGCGGTGGTGGAAGTAGTGCTCCAGGAAGGGCGGCGTGTTGGGGGTGAGCGGGGTGAGGGGCGACACGGGGGACACGGGCACCCCGCCGGCGGCCAGCCGCTCGCCGGCCACGGTGGCGGCCTCCAGCCAGGGCCGGCGCCGGGCGGCCTCGGGCTGCCGGGGCGGCACGGGCTTGTCCTCGGCGGGGCCCATGCCCAGGCCGCGCAGCGACTCGACGATGGGCGGCGTGCGGTGCTCCAGTTCCTCCTCCTCGGAGATGGCCCGGCACTTGTAGCGCTCGCGGTCGAAGCTGTCGAAGCGGAAGACGTCGGCGGTGGTGGTGACCCGCGCCTCGTCGGCCAGCGCCGGCTCGGAGTCGGTGAAGAGCGAGCTGCTGCTGCCGTCGTCCTCGCTGGGCAGGGCGGGCGAGCCCGAGTCGCCGTCGTCGGGCTCGGCCGAACGCCGCTCCAGCACCTGGCTGCTCAGCTTGTCGACCACGGCGCTGAGCCGCTTGCGCTTCCGGGACGTGTCCATGGCCCGGGCGGCCGCTAGCTGGGCGGAGGCTGCATCGGGACTGGCGGGCTGGGGGGACGGCGCAGGTGGATGGCGAGGCCCGGGAGGGGGCGCTGGCGGAGGGTCAGGCGGGCCCACCCCCACGGCAAGGACGGGCTGCGGCCTGCTGGGGAGAAAAGGAGAAGGTTAGACGGGTGCACACCCACAACGGCACTGCTGCTACCGGTGGTCAGTGCAATGGAGCTCGGATCCAGTGGCGGATCCAGGGTGGGGTTCCAGGGGTCAGGACCCCGTTTGGCAAAATACAAAATGTACGCTATAGTAAAAATACCAAGTGATGGAACTGGAGCAAATCTGCTGACCAATAGGGGCCAATCGCCTGTTGGCGTTAATTTAGCCTAGTTACGTACAAGCAATGGACTTTCCCCCGACTGAACAAACATGGAAGTGCTAATCGACAAGCCACGTCTCTCTGATTGGCTCACCTCCAGGTCCATCACTTTGTGGTTCTACTATAGATAGATAGATACTACTACATAGAATGGTTAATAAATCGAAAAAATTTGCAAAAAAAGTGAGCTGATTTTGCAAAAGTTATGCAAAAAAAAATGCAAAAAAGTAAACTGGTTTTGCAAAATGTATGCAAAAAATGCAAAAAGTAAACTGGTTTTGCAAATTTTTTGCAACAAAAATGCAAAACAGTAAACTGGTTTTACAAAATTTTTGCAAAAAAACGCAAAAAATCAGCAAAGTAGCAAAAGCTGCCTTTTGCAATAATTTTGCAAACAAATGTAAAAAAGTGAGCTGGTTTT
>JAQFYZ010004457.1:0-11046 GCA_034695085.1 Cylindroiulus punctatus | reverse complement strand
ATACAGGTGTGTTTACAAATCTATGCAATTTAATTTAATTGTGAAACACAATTTTCATAGTGTCCCAATACTTTTTTGTCAACTGTACATGTACATACATAGTGTATATTTCACAACCCAGCCAAAAAAAAATGTAATTATTTAGTTAGCTGTCACCACACAGGGCAATCACTGTCAGCATACCAGACTTTAGGAGAAAACACTTTCTTATACAGTAAGGTGTCCTTATGCCCCTTCCCCCACCCCCACCCTAAATACAGCTGTGCTCCTAGGAGTCTTTAACCGAGTGTATAAAGCCGCATTTGACGAGGGCATTCAAGCGAGCCCTAATGGCGTTGGAATCTCATTGATTTTGCATCTCCCTACTTATTCAGTGATCCCCTATTCCTAGCTCAGTCGATATTAATAATAGAGAAATCTGTTTACACAAAACGAACGTCACAACGAATTGCCCTTGCTTGGATGAGCATCAGAATGCAGCTTATACAAGAGCACGGTTTCTTACTTAGATCCATTCTCTAGGGTCCTAGACCGACACACTGCGTTTACATGTTGACTTTCAGATGCCCTAATCTAAGACATGCACGCGACTTTCAGACGAATCAAGTAAACTCATATCTGTAGTTACGTTGGTGTAAGGGTATTGGTGAGTTGTAAAACTTGCAGGCAAACTCAAAACTCAATGTCAATATTGCAAAACATTTCAAAGGATTTTTAAGCATAAATATTTAAAAATAGCAATAACGAAGGGTTAAAGGCACATCTGTAAAGAAAAAAATGAATTAGTTTCACACCCCCCCCCTCCCCCAGTACCTATTAAGGGGGTGCAGGACAACCCATGCTTATATATGGGTCCTATGGGATTTAATGTATAGTTCGTCCCGGCGTTCTTAGGATCTAATCAAGTTATCAAGCATATAAATGACCTTCTTTTCTTCTAAAAGCTCTTTTTTCTTCTAAAAAACTTTCTTTACCATGGTGTTCAAGCATCAAAAATTAGTGTTCATATAAAAACATTTGCAAAAATGACGAAAAAATTCTTGATTCATTTTCGTAATTTTTGGAATTATTAAATATAAACACTCATTTCTGATGCTTGAACACCATGACAAAAAAAAGTTTACGAGGTAGGCTATCAAGCAAAACATTTACTTGCATGATAGCTTGATTAGATCTCAAGAATTAATGCAGGGCCCATGAATAAGCATAGGTTGTCCTGGACCTTCTTAAACAACCCCTTACGATAATAATTAAATACTCTCAGATTGAAGTTTTGGCAAGAAGACAACGGCACTTTCTGTCATGAAATTCAATTGTCAATTAAACTTCATTTTTATAAATTAATCCCTGGCAAGAACCCAGTTTCAGAGTCTTGGTAAGCTTGAACATTTTTAAGAAGTTGTTCAAGGTTTCCTTGTCTGCTCTAGGTTATGTTCACACAGATGTGACGCCTTCTATTTCTACATCCAGTCTATATCGAAATCTATAAAGCGGTCATTGACATGCACCAGTATTGATCTCTTCGTCAGTATAAATGTACGAGTATCAACACCAAGAAGTCGCAGCTCAGATTACTCTACAGGCCCTTTCCAAGACATCCTTATCAATATGGGGGCTGGTTTCATATGCTATACCAGTGGTATAGCATAATACCAGCACCCGCCAAATTCAGTTCTCAGCCAGAAATACTGATGTTCAAACCGTCCGATCGTCATTCCGCCCTCTTAAGTTACCACCCACATTTTTCATAACATAATTGATAATTATCGGCCACATCTTTCATAAATTTAATGCATACAGCACGACTACAGCGTCATCTGAGAAAGACCATGATTGCCATCTTGGCCGTGTCTCATTTCTCACCCGAAGCAGTAAAGAGAAAAAAAATGTCATTTCTGTTTCCATGCAAAACTAATAAAATAAAAAGACACCTCCAACAAGCCGAAAACGTCAATTTCGATAAAGAAACCTTATAAATAAAAAAGCAGAGATGCATCTGGGGCGGAAGGAAGCCCTAGAATCTAGATGGCTTTGCGTCGTGCCATGGATGAAAATGACAAATTATTTGTCAGATTTCGGAAGATACACTGGCTCTCGTAAGATTTCATCTTGAGAGGATTATTTGGCAAATTGCAAAATAAAAAAGTGGATAACGCACGGAAATCAATGAGTCAGCAGCGCAGAGGGATTTCTAGGTTCATGTCCTGAATTAAGCAGCGGAATTTTGGTGAATCATCCAGAGCAGGCATAAATTACAGCACAATATCGTGATGATAACATCCATTTAATAAGAATTAACGCATTGTATTATACAGAGCATCTGGCCGAATCTTGAGTCAAATTCCCCTGACCTTTGGATACTTAATTCAAAGCATTACTCGACAAAAAAAAACATCAGTTAAATCTTTTTTTTTTTGTAATTCACAAGGCATGGAAAAATTCCTGGTTCCCATTAAAAAATCCAGGTTGGCAGTCAAATCTCCATGACGTAATTAAAATGCATGGTCTTTTTTGACAATCTTCTGACAGGGCAATACAAAATATGTTCTTGATGCTCACGGCTATTGTAGAAGATATTCGAGGATACACGGTAGTCCTAGGTCAAATTGGTCAATATAAAGTGCATGTACAGGGGATGCTGTAGGATGAAAATTAATAAGGATCACGCTGGATTCCGCAGTATTCGATTAGGACCATTAGAAACCCACGCACTTTGAGGTCAATAAAGTGCAAACATTCTCCCAGGCACGCAACTTGCGCTCGCAAAATTCAGTTGGCGACAAGCTGACAATTCCATACAGGGTGTTTTATCGGGGTAATTGGGACATGTTGAATGTAAATGTAAATACTACATGATTGGAATGCCTGATAGATAACAACCGTGAAAGCACCAATGTCCAAATAAACACTTATGAAAAAAAATTGCGTAGTAGGACAGTTGCAGCATACGAGAAATGGTGGGCAGAATTTGCATGCAATATAATTTTTGCATACAAGCAATACAATTGGTGAATGCAAGGCTTGAGAGCAGGGGTCGGTTTCATATTACAGATCCATCACAAATGATGGATTTCACACCTTACCAAAAATCCTTTATTAACATAATGGATTTTAGCAGAGAAATTGTCAACAAGTGGTGCCCTGGATGCTGCATGCAGGCGACTTTTTTTTTTTTTTTAGAAAACTAAGCTTCACGCAGTTGATTTTAGCCCATACATTTATTTCTGTCAAAAAATGTTTAGCAATATTACTCATTCAAGGAAGCGTAGGCAAAAATGGCAACAAAACATTTTGCCAGGAAGTTCAGGACTCTAGTGCATGAAACGTGGTTTTCAACTGACCCAATGCCCTCCAAGTCAAAGACTTCATAAACAAAACAAAGGGCAAGTGCCTAAATTTGTATAAATTGGGTTTAAAATTCAATAGGGTGGGTAACTGGGCTCTGTTTGCACTGCAAGAAAAGGCAAGTGTCTGTAAGTCAATTTTCAGCAAGCTTGTGAAATCTCACTTCTCACCCCCTTTCTAGTTAGCTTCAATAGCCACCTGTGGAAATTGGAGAACTTAGGGCCATTAGAAATGTTGCTCAAAATCACAACAACAAAAATGGCTAATTTCAGTCTATGGGTGTAAAGGACCTCTGTTCTGTCAGTAGGCCTCTGGGAGGGTGGCCCGGGGCACGCATTTGCAATGGTTGAGATGTCTTACATCAAACCACCGCATACAGATTCCTAAATCAAACCTGAACCATCTCTTACCCCTGGAACTGGGGCGCGAGTATGAAACTCCACGCAAAATACCAATTTTTATAATTCGATGGTTTCTAAAGTCAGGGATGCCTTATATAGAGGTTCGATTTTAAATGTTTTCAGGTGCATCTGTAACACATTTCTAAAGTTGCATGAAATCGCTAGAATATAAATGAAAATAAATGCCCAGCTGACACATTTCATGATAAGATTCTCACGACGACCGATAGAGCGTCAGCTGCCGATGAGTCTTTAGTTACATAACCGCAATACGGGGTCGTAAAACTATGCACTATGTCTAGAAAAATGTTAAAGCACTGGCGCATGCAATGAGCGACTTGTCTTACTTGTTTGGTTGCCAATTGCTTCTCCAGCTCGTCGAATTCGTTGCGCCAAATTAACCAGTGCAAAGGGAATTCTTCTTGTAGGGTAAGCGAAGTCATTTCGAACGCTAGGATGGGGATCGAGGGCTTCAAGGCGCTGGCTGGTGAATAGCGACGCTCGCCGACTATCTTACGCGAAAGTGTATACACCCTGGTCACACGGGCATATTGATCCGTGACTCAACTGGAAATTACTTAATTTATCGTGAAAATATCAAGTGAAACGCAGCTGCGCGTCGCCGCCTATCCGCCATCTTAGCACAGAAAAAAAGAAGGCGCTCGCAGCGCCATCTAGTAGGCAATCGGCGCAACCTGGCGGCTTTTTGTGAATAAAACCAAATTCAAATTACATGTACATTAGCTGCTGCGTATAAACTTCCAAATCAACGGAATTTTCCACCATGGAAATACTCTAATGAAGATTACTTTAAGTTTAGCGATGCGGCGGATATTACTGCAGGGTCGCAAGAACTAAAGGGTCGTTCAAGTAGTACGTCATCATTGTGGGAGGAAATGGGAAAACCAAATTATGATGTTATCATTTATGCCTCATGAAACAGTACATTCCATATGTGACTCCATAAATTTGCTCAAAAAATGTTTCTTCAAGGGGACTTTCAAGCATTTTGTCATCATGAAATGGTTATTTTCAGACATTGGCCCACCCCGGATCATCATGTACATGTACATTATACACTGGTCTCCTTTTCGAAAACCCTCTTCCCCATCCCCCATCAAATTGTGAATATAACCATGACCAAAATAATTTGAAATTCAGGGAATATTTTTTTTGAAATATCAGGGCAGCAATTATAAGTTTTAGGCAAATGTATCATATTAGGGCAGCATGAATGGGAAGCAATCACGCATAGCAGCGATGCCTTCAGTGTTTGCTCTCATTTAGGACCTTGATTTCTCAGTTCTATTGAATCTCGTGGGAACGCTACCAAATTATAAAAAAATATTATAAAACTGAAATACAAGAAAATAAGAGGGAAAAAAATCCACGCTGACGATTAATTGTCGGCAAGCAATACAAGTTTTATAGTAATGGAGGCAATTGGGGGAATTGATTCCAGGACGTCCATTATGGATAATACCTTAAGACATCACTAGATAACTCATCACAGGGCCCTTGTTAGGATGTTTGAAAACCTAACCTCCTCACAGATTTCCCCTCAGATTCATCAACTCATCACTCTCCTCATTGTTAATGAAATTGCCCTTGCCATATGTTAAAAAGCAGATTTAATGAGAAAAATACAGCTTTGCAATAGCAATCGTGTTCCGTCTGAAGCTCGAAAGACCAGCAACACCATAACCAAAGATTAATCGCTGATGGTCAACTGGGTTACCTTACGTGCCCATCCGGGTGATACGATGCTGTGATCCCTCGTTATTGTCTGGGCAGATATTTTTTCTCGGCCTGCACTAGTTCATCATCCCGCTGCAAACGGAAGACCTCTTTGACGGGAACCACCTGGAATCAAGGCAGAAAAGAGATTTCGCATACAAGAACACTATTGGAAACACGGAAAGCTGGGATACGAAACACGGCAAAGTAGAACTTGCCTTTTTCTCGATGTTGGTCAGCGTCTCATCCTCGAAGATCTGCTTGGAAGTGGCCTGCATGGCAGACAGGGAGGCCCGCAAGTTGTGGTTGGCCCAGATAACCAAGGATATTCCCATGTCCCGGAACACTTTTGTAGGCGTGGCGTAGTACTTGGTGGGCACAATGACCACGGGGCCTTGGTTCTTCCACACCTTCATGAAGGCCTCTATTTCGGACGGATCGGACCTCTTACTGTGCATCAGGATGGCGTCGGCACCTGCACATTGAAATATTAAGTTAAATTTCTGACTTACCAAGAAACCAGCAACGATTAAAAAAGGAATGTAGAACTGACCTGCTCTGATGTACGCTTCGGCCCTCCTCAGCGCCTCGTCCATTCCCCACCCAGCGATCAGAGCCTCGACTCTGGCAACAACGCAGAAGTCCGGATCCTGCTGACTTTCCTTGCAGGCCTCGAAGACGATACCACGTTAAAATTGGTTTTAATTTCACTAGCGTATTCTCGCATTATCGATAAACTACAGACAACCGCACAAATTCCTAACCTTTAATTTCAAAGCGAATTCTTCAATGTCGGCCAGAGGTTGAGCACGGCCGTCCATCAGTGAATTGGTCTTGGGAAACAATTTATCCTCGATGCAGCAGCCTGAAAAAAGCCTCGCATCTGAAACGTGATTCGAAGTAGCACATCCGAAAATGGCAGATATTTACCAGCGACTCCGATGCTCTCCAGTTTTCGCACCAGCCGCCTGGCGTTGTTGAAGTTGCCAAAGCCGGTGTCGGCGTCCAGTAGAATGGGCACATCGGTGGCGTCGCTCATGTACTCGCAGATCTCCAGGACCTGGGTCCAAGACAGCTCGTTGCTGTCCCGGACCCCGGTCTGGGCCGAGATGGACAAGCCGCTTCCCCAGATCCCTTTGAAGCCTGCAGCCAGAAAAGTTATTGCAAAGCTTAATTTTCATTATAATCAGAACAAATGCCAATTTGAAAATGCCCAAAAGTTTCGACTTACCGGCTTCTTGGACAATCCTCGCGCTGACTCCGGAGTGCGCTTCCATGATGAACTCCAGTTTCGGAGAATTGATCAACGTTTTCAGCTGTGTTGTTTTCCGCACCTTTTTACAAATAACAAGCGACTTCGAATGAAGATTAGGCAGCCGAAAGCCTTAGTTTCTCAAATTGCTAATTACCTTTTCAACCTCCTTGGCCTTTTCTCTGCGCGAGCTTGTACTGAACCGCTGAAACTGGACCTTGCGAAGAACGGAAACTTGATTATCTGAAATTTAAGAGAAGTAAATTTGATCAGCTGAACCTGCATTGTTGCATCTGCTAAACACACCAGGCTAGACCAAAAGATTGCTTTGAATGCAGTTGAAATGAAATACATTAAAAAATATAATATATGGATGCACACTACAATAGTACATGTATTTTCAAAAATTGAATTTCAATTGTTAATACGTTTTTGCTTATATGGCTCCATGCTAAACAAATTCATACAATTTTATTTGCAAAAATGCCATCTACTCTGCACCCAATGTTGGTCTATAACAAATAAAATTGCTAAAGAAATCGCCAACACACGCATGAATGAAACCAAAATTCACCTAAAATCTATTGTTTTGCAAAACAATGTAAAACCCTGGGCAAAAAGTCTTTCAGCCTTTGCCTGTTCAAGTTTTCCCATCAACATCTTGGAACCAATAAATGAAATTTTCAAAAAAAAAAAAAAATTGTATGGAAATACTCACCGAGAGCATGACAAAATCTAGAAAACTTTGACATCGTATTTGAAAGAATGCACAGTTTTAAGTTGAAGATTGGGACGGTGTCAGCGTTGCGAAGCTTATATTTAAAAGCAGGATGTCGTTCCTGCGATCAAACGACAAAAAAGCAGAAGCACTTCACAAATTCAGGTCGTCCAATATCAGATGTACAATATGAATACAGAAAACTATCCTATTGTAAGCAAAGGTACAGCTGGCGTATCACAAAGTGCAAAAACTGGATAAATCCACGAAATAAAAGGTTTTCAGATGTGGCTGCAGCGCTGCAAGTGTTGGATCCTGGTTTCTTTTCATCGATAAATCAATAAAAATGACGTCACTCCATGGCGAGGGATTCTGTGTTGAAAAGCTATTTGAGCACCGGCAACGGTAACCCATGGATACTAATGTTGGATGCATGAAGCTTAGCTCCTCGGCTCTTGAAACACGAAAACTAGAAATAAAACTCGAGTAAAATAAAAATATATGAAACAAAATCTGCACAGTTGTTGATTGAAATAAATTACCTAAAAGCTTCGTAAGATGCCATGCAGAGTAGGCTGAAAAAAAGATTTTGCAAATTTCTTTTATGCCAATGAAGTGAATTTTATTTGGCAATGTCAAGGAAACAATTTTACCAAAATGAAGCAAATAGTAAATTATTTCCTTTTTTCATTTAATAGTCCAATTATCAATCATGGCCGAGAAGATCTGGCAATAGGTCCGATTTTTGTTTTTGTAATGAAATGGTAAATCAGATGAGAGGACGCTACCTTTCGTTTATTTATCAAACGCTTTTGGCACATGATTGCTACACAGATGGTGCTGATGGTAGCAATAAAATGAATTCAAAGCGAAATCTCAGCGTCATCTGCAGACTCGGGTGTCATAGGTGCCAAGCAACTGCACAAAATGGACACATTGAGAAAACAATCGAAAAGAGTCGGTATTCAGAAATACAGTCGTTTTTACTATATGACATGATTGTGGTGAAGGCAAGTCAAGTCAAGATTGAACAGAGAAAAGAAATGTAGATCAACAAGCAATTGACCAAGAGAGATAGTGAGATAAATGGAAAGTGAGAAAGGTGAACTGAAAAGAACAAGTTGAAAATGAAAACTGAAACGTGATAAACTATTGCGACAAGAGCTACTAAAAGCAGTTCAAATAGACAGGAGAATAACCTAAGAAACTGTACATTTTAAGTGAAAAACATTCCCACGATGAGATGCAAGAGGGCTAACCGAATGCTCACAATTCATGACTTGCACCCGAGGAATTTTTCTCCATCCAACCTTTGCTTTTAGTCCTCGGCCCGAAACCAGACCAACGCCCAAAATGCCGAAAGCCAAAATTCTCAAAAAAAATTCGAGGCATTTTCCAGCTTTGGTATCTGAGCGAAGCGTCAATGCCACATCTTAACTTAGGTGCTGACCAGCAGCCCTTAAGTTAGTGGCGCTGAACCTTGAAATATATTCGCAACGTTCGGCACCGACCGAATCCAACTTTGGGTCTTTGCCGGCCATCGGATTTAGGTGGTCAAACTCAATTATAAATGCGAGAATAATTCCAAGGCACATTTAAGCAGTTCTTCCCATCATTCCCCCTAACCAAAACAGATCAAATTCATAACCCCTAAATCAAAATAGAAAATAACTCACAAAAAAGACACAGATGACATCAGAAATAAACATTCTCATTGATTTTGAAAATAACATTTAGGCCTAATGGCGACCAATTTTGTTAGAACAGCACGTGCCGGGCCTGCACGCGCTTCACAAATACAGAATAGCGGGGCTTTTCAAACTAGACTTGGCCCAAAATTCAACATGAATTATTTAATTTCAAAATCAACGAGAATCAAGCACTTGAAGTGAAGAGAAGAGCAAAGCAGTGAGCAATAACATTAAGCAAAATCAGAGAAATGGGGGCAGAATTGGGAAGATGAACTGTAGAAAATGAAAAATTAAGGCACCAATGCATAACTGACTTCACTAATTGATTTTAATTTTCATAATACTTCTTCAGACAAAAATTCTTGTTTCAAAAAATAGGAGATTCGGCAATCAATAAATACTTCTGGGAAGCGGGGACGGGGGCGCGTGAGTAGGGACGGGGAAAATATTAGGGAAAAAATGAGGTTTTACCGGCAATTAGGACTTGGTTTTGGGAAACTGTGGCACAATCCTCGTCCAATTCGGAAGGCTTCGTTGGTAGAACATTTTCGCGCAGATATATATTCACGAATATATATTTGGGGGAACGGCGGCGCTGTTCGGCGGCAAGGGACATCTTGGTGGCGCGGCCTCCTCCTCCTCAATGGCGTTTCTTTTCGGTCAGTTGGATGATGGAGGCTGTAGAAGATTTGCGAGAAGCAGGAAGGGCGAAAGAGTTCGAGAAAGCCGATAGGGGTTGGGGCAAAGAGAAAAATAAAGCACTATTAGCAAAGCGGCACTCAAGAGCGGAAGATATGAGGTGCAGTAACGAGCAACTAATATTTAAAAGCTATATAAGCAAAGTTGTGAAGATTGCGTTTCAGAGAAATAAGTGTCACTGACACTACTTCGATACTGACATTAGTTAACCAAAATTCGGATAATGGTCAGTAATCAGAAGGGAACATCACTTCATCAGTACTGCGGACGTTACACTTGTCTAAAATTTGATCAGAAACAATCAAATTGAGTGTTTGATTTTAAAGTAATGAAAAGGTGCAGAGACAGTTTGTAGGAAGATATCTGTTCAGTGAAACGCCAACTTGAGTACTGTTATCTAAGAAAACCAATACTGAAAATGTAAACTAAAGAATTAAAAGCGCTATGAGCTACTAAAAGCAGCAAAGCAAATTAACCGTGAGAAAGTACAACTAAATAGCAGTTATGGTAGACAAAAGCTAAACCAAACTTGGTTTAACAATTTGGTCAAATAATCTACCAGCAAAACGAAACTGCTGCTAATTTGCATGCATGCTTCTAGGAAAAGGACCCACAAGCAAACGAGCAGCTGAAATTAGTGTAAAGCTTAATTGTCGGGCAAGCGTTAAGAAAGCATGCGTGAAAACGTCACCCTCGAATCCGGGAGTCTGTGTCCAACGGTAATACTGGCCTTGCAGCCAGTTCTCGCTGGCAGGAAGTACAAAACTTAGGACAAACACTATTAGAAAAACGTCATATCAAGTACACACATCGAGGAACAAACCAATCCATGGAATTAATCGGTGACGAAAAGAGGATTGCTAAAAATGTCAGGTGAAACTGGTTATAACAAGCATGTTTTAAAAAAAATCCATTAGGACTCAATCAAAATGCAGAAATTTAGTCTTCTTATAACCCGTTTTGACTGTCACGTTAAAACACTGATTTTGGCGACACGAAACAAAGATAAAACTATCACACAAACTGGCAGACACATGACGTTTCTGCCATGTTTTTCTCGGGGTTCCGGGGAGCAGACCTTCCAAGTACCACACTCACAAACACAGGACCAAGATAAAAAACGTGAAGTTATTCCAACAAACCATTCAAAACTAATTATTTATTAATAAACAGTGGTAATAAGAAATAGATTCGTCGAGTCTA
>JAQFYZ010004456.1:0-11048 GCA_034695085.1 Cylindroiulus punctatus | reverse complement strand
AAATATATTGTGATATGTATTTTGAAATACATATTTCAATATATTTACATGTGTTTTGCAATATATAATGCAATACATTTAAACATTTATTTCGAAATACATATTTTAGTGCCAATCCAAATATATTTTCCAATGTATTTCCAAATGCATTTCTTGCTATGCATTTTGAAATGCATTTCAAAATACATTTCTTTTCCATGTGGAAAAGATTATTTATTATCAGACTGGAAGATGGCTTGATGGCTTCTGAAATGAAAATTATTTCTACTCCCAACATTTTTCTGGAAAAGCTCGAGAATTTAATTTTTGTTACAACGAGCCAATTATTGCTGTAGACCACAATAAAAGGAAACTAATAACAGCAGGCATGATATCCAAATCAAAAGTTGAATTTGGAAAGTATTAGTGTGATTATCGACAGATTTCGAGTGCTGCCATCTATTGTAGACCTCATAAACCTACCCTGGCACTCGAAGCAATTGAGAACCACTTTTCCAGATTTTTATTAAAGCAACCACCTTGTCAACTCCTACCTGACAGGGGTTGTTAAGGCGTAAAATATGCCTCGCATAAGGGACTTGTGATGAATCCATGAACTCAGGAATTTCTGTCAATAAAAAAAACGGCATTGGCTATACTTTATAGCCCTGTTTTACCCGTCTCAGTGACCTGTTCTGCTCGAACATGCAGTTATTTATTATTTATTGGTGCAAGTTTCACACTTTAGGCTACACCTAGAGTGAACCTCTCGTCGAGAAAACATTCCTGACCGTCTTTCCATAAATATACTCAATGAAAATATAGGAAGAAGTAGGACATAATTTTATTTTACACGCATATTATGTAGATCGCCGCTCGCTGAAATATTTCAAAACCGAGGTACACGCAAAGATTAGATTTTCAAATTATTCAAATAATTTGTGTTAGATCAATAGTGTAGTTTAGCAAACGTGTGTGGGTCTTACTGTATATACCAACTCCCTTTCACAGCGGCAAACCTTAACAGCTTTGGTTATGCAGCGGTATTTAAATATTAGTTGTTTCTTAATAAAGTTAAAATTAGGTCGGATAGTGTTCTACTTTACAGACAGAGGAGATGCATTGCCCAAGTTGGCTCCTTATGCAATAGTAGATGCAAAAATATATTTTAAACTTAATATTTTAAATTGAAAGTATTTGAATTGAATTGAATTAAACTTCGTGAATATTTTGAATTACTGCATCAAAGCTACCACAGACAACAGTTGAGAACCTACCACTCCTACCCACATGCAAAAGAAATGCATTTTGAAATATATTGCAAATTGTAAAATGTATTGCAAATGTGTTTTTCAGAAAAAGCTCCACGAGAAACGCACTTGTAAATGTAAACAGAAATGCATTTTAAAATACACTGAGCATTGTGCAATACATTTAGCAATACAGATTTATGAAATTCAGCGTGCTATTGTAATTTATTACATTATTAAAAATTCAATTTTAAATTACATTGCATTTTAGGAAGTAATCACGATGATCTTTTAATCAAAATTTAGAAATTGTGTGGTCATGTTAACGGTTAACATTTTCCAATGTAATCCACAATATACATGTATTCTACAATACATAATTGAATTGAATTGAATACACACAGAATACATTATAAACTATGTATGAAATGCATTTCGAAATGCATTATGAAATGCTCAACAAATACATTTTCCAATGCATTTTATAATGCATTATGAAATACATTTATGTCTCAATCTACATATATTTTGAAATGAATTTCAAAATGCATTTTCTATAATGTAGGGGCCTATTGCGAAATGCATTTTTTTCCATATGGGTACATCATTGGAAAATGAGAATTAACGAAGGAAATGTCACTAGTAACGTGAATCAGAAAGTGAATTTAGGATATTATACTAATTATTATACCCGGTATTGAGTTGAATTGAATCTTGAAATCCAATCATAAGATGATTCGATCAAATGCAATTTATAGGATACACGCATTAAAAATCATTCTATTCAATTTCTGTTTGCAGACATTGCTTATTTATTGTTTTCACCATTATCTACAGTGTATTAGGCGGAATGATATGGCGATTATAATTAGAGAATCGATGGTATCAAGGACTCAACGCATTCTCAAACTGTTTTTATTATTTTCCAAAAAACAAACTAACAGAAAACCTCACCAATCTTAAAATATAAAAAGCATCCACGTGTAAGAAACTCGTATTTCACACGTTTTCTATAGAAAAGGGGCGATGGCTATCACGTATCTCATAATTTTTCCCCTAAGTAGGAATCTATCCCCTATCTTAGCTAAGTTATTAAAAGAGGTGATAAACTAATATATTGTTTCACCTAGAATTTTACTTTTATTAATAAAAAACTGGCCAAAAATGTATAATTTAGCAGGTTTCATCTTTCAAATTTTAAATTTGCTAGGGATCTGTACACGTTCACTCAATAAAAATCGCACGTCTTCATATTCGGCAACACCTACTCGTCCCTGTTATATTTAATGTAGATCTTGATGATTAATACGCAATTTATAGACCTCGCTTTTTATAAAGGATCCCAATTATTTCGAGTACATTCGAGATAGTTTACACGATGTTAAGGTCAAGTGTAAAATTGTAAATAAGCTTAGCTTAGATAATTCTCAAAATCAAGATTTGACTTTGGGATTTAGGGTTGTCTGTCGGTCCCAAAACAATTAGTGAGGTAATTAAACTTATGTTTGAAAGAAATATGACGATTTTGGAAGCATGGGCAGGGCACGGTAAGAGTTTCCCCAATCAGTAATAAAAGCCCACATGCAAAAGAAATGCATTTCAAATGCATTTTGAAATACATCGCAAATTGTGAAATGCGTTGCAAATGTATTTTTCAAAAAGAGCTCCACAATAAATGCATTTTGAAATGCATTGCAAATTGTGAAATGCATTGAAAATTAATTTAAATGCAAACAGAAATGCATTTTACTAATGCATTTTACAATACCTTGACAAGTGCATTGTGCATTTACTGTAGCAATACAGATTTATGACATTCAGTGTGCTATTGCAATTTATTACATTATTAAAAATTCTATCCTAAAGTACGTTGAATTTTAAAAATTAATCAAGATGATCTTTTATTCTAAATTTAGAAAGTATGTGGTCATGTTATTTTGTGCTGCCACCAGTATAGTAATAACACTATACATGTACATGATAAACTATATTTCACAATACCATATGAGCAATTTATGGAATGTATTACGAAATACATTTTGAAATGCATTAGGAAATGCTCAACAAATGCATTTTATATGCATTTTGTCTCAATCTACACATATTGTAAAATGCATTTTCTATAATGCATTTCTAAATGCATTTCTTTTCCATATGGGAGAATACTAAACAGCCTAACATTTCAAAATGCAGATATGGATTTTGAAAAACCGATTTTCAGCGCATAATGAAATGGCTTCAGAACCGATCTGAAAACAATTTGGGCTTAGTTTTAGAGACAAAGTCGTCCATTTCCCCCACATTTCCACCAACTGGTCCCAATAACTGGCCCATTTGATCTTCATAAGCGACTTAGATACGGGCCAAAAGGTAGGTGCCTCACATGTAGTCGTTGTAACACGATACAGACAGCGAGCCAAATCCCAGTTAATGTAATGGGGCAGAAATCTGGGGTCAAACAGGGTCGTTTAGTAAATGCTTCTCACGCTTCATTGGCTTATATAAGCCCGTCTCTTTTATCCCAGTCTGATTTTTAAACGCATTGCTCACGGGGGCGTCAGGCCCTTTGTGCTTTTCTGCGAAAAAATCGTTTTCGGAAAAGCAGCCAGCGAGCATTTTGCTGGAAAAGCCGGCGATAACATCGGAAAATAAAAATTGTTACATTTATATTACGGTGTTCAAACGGAAAATGGAAAAAATAAATGGTGCATGATAGAACAATAGCTTTGCCTTTAACGTTGGTCCATATAAAACCGTGCATATTGCAGATAAGGCCGGAGAAAAGTGCGCCTCGTTTCACGGATTTATTCCTACATTAAGCAAAAAATTGGGCAAAATACATCATACGAGCTTAGAGACGTGACAATAAATAATAGGGCCGTGACGTACGCATCGTATCAATTATAGATAAGGTAGCATACTTCGTATAAATTTGCTGCAATTGTCTACAGTCGCCAACTTTTAATTAATTCGTTATAGGACAATAGAATTGCACTATCTATCAACGCTCGAGGCAGAGTAGCTTTCTAATACATGTATATATAATGATGTAGTTTTGGATATTATTACGCTAGAAGTCACCGCAATACGCAGGACCCCGGTTTCATAAACCAAATGATGAGTGAGAGGAGTTGATGAATCTGTGAGGAGTTGAGGTTATCAAGTTCCCTAACCAAGTATCATTCCATGTCTCATGACATGATGCACACCTCACTTCTTCTCAGCATCCCTCAAATCCATCAACTTTTACCACTCTCCATTTTTTTCTATGATATTGGGTCCAACATTTGCATTTTAGAGAAAATCAGGACATCACTGGCAATTGATGTCAAAAAAATATTATTTGGGACATGGTATAGGATGTTCCTTGTTATAACGCTTAATTTCAAAAGTACCACATCTGCAAAGATTGAATACCCAATGCAGAACCGTTTTTCTGATCTTGCCCATATGGAACTTGCCACACTTAATATGTGTAGATTAAGACATAAATGTATTTCATAATGAATTATAAAATGCATTTGTCGAGCATTTCCTAATACATTTCAAAACGCATTTCATAATACATTCAATAAATTGCTCATATGGTATTGTGAAATATAGTTTATAATGTATGGTGTTATTACTATACTGGTGGCAGTACAAAATAACATGACCACATACTTTCTAGATTTAAAATAAAAGATCATCTTGATTAATTTTAAAAATTCAATGTACTTTAGGATCGAGTTTTTAATAATGTAATAAATTACAATTGCACACTGAATGTCATAAATCTGTATTGCTAAATGCATTACACAGTGCACTTGTCAAGGTATTGTGAAATGCATTAGTAAAATGTATTTCTGTTTGCAATTTATTTCGAAATGCATTTATTGTGGAGCTCTTTTTGAAAATACATTTGCAATACATTTTACAATTTGCAATGCATTTGAAAATGTATTTGAAATACATTTCTTTTGCATGTGGGTGAGCAAGTCAAACATAATTTAGTATTCTTTATAATCTCTAATTGAGCTGTCTAGGCCAGTAATAGAATGCGACTATAGGAAAGTGCAGTTCAGACTTATAATAGGAAAACGTGAGTGTAGGGGGAGCCCATTTTTTGCTTGGGCTTATTAAAATTTTTCAGGAAATTTGCTAGGCACATTCCCGTAAAACATATTAGAAATTGTTCCTTAGTAATTGGAAGAAATATATCCAAGATAAATTAACAAAGACTTGATATTTCATTTTGAAACCATTACAATTAAAATTCATGTGCTGGCTAGTGCATTAATGATATTTCAGATTAACAATATGAAATACGGTACATTATTTACATATACAATGTAAGAATAAACCAGGTGTAACATGCAATAGATGCAGCATACAGTATACTGTGAAGTTCCATTACAATGAGTATTGATTCCCAATAACAATAACAATGAATATGTACTTGTATCCACTATACATGTATTGTATGTGTAGGTAAGTATAACGCATACATGGAGTTTGGAAAGTGGACTAGTCCCATGCTTGATATTGAAGTGATACGAACACTTCTTTGAACATCATTATACTAATTATGATGATGAATTTTTCAGAAATGATAGGGTTGGAACTTTCACGAAAAATGACTTAAACTGTAACATAAGCTAGATCTCATGCAATTACAGGCCTTTAACATCATCAACTAAGTTATAAATCAAAACACGATTACCTCTTCATTTTAGTGATTTATATTCGTTTACAATTTGAGATAAATTAGAGCCCCTAAAATAAACTCATGAGGTAACTCCATTCATGAATCACACTTTTAACCTATAAACAGTATACAGTACATGTATACATGTACACAATAAAACGCTCGAATAGTCAAACGTTGCTATGAAAACAACAAATACATGTGGTATACTAAAAATACACCGGCTTTAAATCTATATGTAGAATACATAGTACACCGGGCATATTTGCAGAAAATGAAATAATGTCACATAAGAATAAACTATAGTATATCCAACTATGTAAACAATTGATAGGAAGCGTATTTAACAGTAATGTATTAATATAAATTACACGTTATCATGAAAGAGTAAATCCTATAGGCCTAAACGAAATTGGACATATACAATTAATTATACAGTAGTTTCAATCTACAATATTTTATTTTAGTTTCAGAGATCAAAATCAAGTCTGTTAATAATATATCATGATCTAATCTTAACAATAAAATTATATCGTAAAAATGAACTGCATAACATTTCGTTGAAGTATAGCATCTATAATAAAATCTTTCATATCCCAGAAATGTTTACTAAATACATCAAAACATAACAGAGTGCATATCACATGCTATTTTGATAGAGCTATAATGCACATTCCCATAAGGAATTGTCATAGTGGAACTCCCATGCCCATACAGTATAGATGTACATGTAGTTCTTAATAACTTGCATTTTATTGTTGTAAATGTACGTTCTCACATAATTTAATACATGCATATCGTCTATAAACGGAGTCATTTATGTTAAGGATATTGCTTTTGGAAAGTGTACGAAAGTGAATATACAGGCTCACTTTATTCCCATGTAAATAATTTAAAAATAAAAAGTAATGTTAGTCTTATATACACATAATGTAAATACGCAGTAAAATTTTATCCCACTATAAAAGTTCAGTTGTTGGGGGAATATACATCAGATAATGCATTGTGCTAACATATGAATAAGAACAACTTATTTCCGCATTGCAATCATTCGTTCATGTACATGCATTATATTTCACATTTTCTTAAAGAAAAGTAGATTTTATAAAAGTTTAATGTATATATTAACGTTCATTTTAGATTGTTTTTGGACTTCGGATTTGAAAAAGCTAAGTTTTGGAAAACATATATACTTTTCTAGTAGAAATTTCAATTTTAACCTTATTCTAAGTTTTTGAAGCTACACATGAAAATAGCATAATGCACTTACGTTTCTGTAGCACGAATATGTATACAGGTAATTATATAGAAGTCACGCAAAATGTATAACCAAGGATAAATTAAAATACGTATTACAAATCAACCATGTTGAAATTACAATTAATGCATTAATGAGACCACCAAGAAAACCGATTTTAGATGCAGTTTATAATTTAGGGTTGTTTTGGAAACTTTGCTGGCACATACTTGAAAAAATCCTTTTAATATCAACGTTATAAACCTGTACTTATATTCACATGCATGTTAATAACCTAATCCTAATAGACGTATAAATTACTTTGAAGCACAACTCATATATCAACCCAAATATTACAAAATGCAATAAAATTCAACGTACTCATTATTATCATTACTATTATTTACAGAGTACAGGCTGTATTCATATGCCCATTATTAAAGCGCCAATCTACGCAACCCTTATAATTTAGTATTCGTGCACCTGTACATACTTGTATGATGTGCAGTCTAAATCATTTTATCAAGTAAGAGCACTATACATGTATATTAACTTCTCAATTTAGACAATTGGATGTGCCCTTCAGTCACTGCAACTGTAATTATGTGGTCAAGAAAAACAACATTCAAGTAT
This sequence comes from Cylindroiulus punctatus, assembly GCA_034695085.1. NCBI lineage: Eukaryota > Metazoa > Arthropoda > Diplopoda > Julida > Julidae > Cylindroiulus > Cylindroiulus punctatus. The sequence goes on along the minus strand of JAQFYZ010004456.1, from coordinate 3,262 downwards.
TGGCTCGAATCGTTATGACCCCTGGCTAAAATACAGTAGTAAAAAATGAATTAACCTAGATTCTTTTCATACTGCATCACATATCGCTCCAAAAACAAGCAAAAAATCAGTAAACAATCAGTTACCAAATTAATTCATTATCGGATCGCTTATAAAGTTTTCGTTTCCTAATATATTCATGGAGCATTCCTAATCGTTTCATTGCAAAATCTGTTCACCTGATTGAAACATCATCTGAGTTTTGCAGTGCATATTGATTGATGTGGGATTGCATACTACAGCTATGGCAGATTTAGGTCCCTATTCTCAATATGCAAATTTAACTGAAAATATGCCGTCTTCAGATGATTTTAGGCATCAGCATGCAGATCACCTACACAAAATATATATTCATAGCAAATATTGCTCACTCGTACATTATCACATGCCTTCTTTTCAAAATGGCTTATATTTTTGTAACTTATTATAATGATATGATAGGCGCACATGCACCTAGAAGGTTTTTAGTACAAAATTACATGTATACCTAAACCTCATTTGTATGCCAGCAGTGTTTGAATCGTTTATGCTAAACGCTTATTGCTCTTCCACATTCAAATTTAATGCATATTGATAAAAATATCAAAGTACATAATTAAATAAATGCTCGTATAAAAATGCGTGCCGGAATTTCTTTGAATAAATTTCCGAATACACTGTATTTATTTGGCTTATTTCAGAAACATGCCTCCTCCCCCAAAAACGCAATATGTAAAAAAGTGATAATGACAGTGTAGTAAGGTCATAACATTGTATCTCGTAGCCAATTAAAGTTTAAGAATAGTTTCAGTTTGACATCTGTAAGATTCTTTAGTAAGTAAACAAAAGCTTATGTACACTCCCACATGCAAAAGAAATGTATTGTAAAATGTATTGCAAATGTATTTTTCAGAAAAATCTCCACGATAAATGCATTTTACTGATGCATTTCTCAATGCATTTTACTGATGCATTTCATTAATGCATTTTACTGATGCATTTCATTAATGCATTTTACTGATGCATTTCACTAATGCATTTTACTGATGCATTTCACTAATGCATTTCACTAATGCATTTTAAAATACCTTGACAAGTGCATTGCACAATACATTAAGCAATACAGATTTATAAAATTCAGTGTGCTATTGTAATGTATTACATTATTAAAAATTCAATTCTAAAGTACATTCATTTTTAGGAATTAATAAAGATGATCCTTCATTCTAAATCTGGAAATTGTTGTCATGTTAACGGTTCACATTTTCCAATGTAATCCAAAATATTTTCTACAATACACACAGAATACATTATAAACTATATGTCACAATGCATTTCACAATACCATATGAGCAAATCATGGAATTTCAAAATGTATTTCTTTTCCATATGGGCTGCACATCTTCACAGCAATGTAGTGAAATCAGTGTGGGTAATTTAAATTGTGCAACTTATGAATCAAATGAATGACGGGATATAATGCATTTTAAAATAATTTCTGGAGAGGATGAGCGATTTTGAATAAGAATTTCAAGATCACCAAGATCAAACATTACCAATTTTTCGACTTAAATGCGTTTGCATGAGGTACAAATCTGTACATGTTTTGGAAAAATATATCCAGTATTTAAACCAGGGATATTTTGAAGTAGAAACTCCTGATCTGTGAGAGGACTTTACAGAGTAGTTTGCATGCAGGTTGTTTATCAGTGCATTACCCTATAAATGTACACCACAATCCAATAGCTGTGCACAATTTCGTATCTGAATCTTCCGCGTGCTTTATTTTGACCCAAACATGAACGAATCGGAAGTAGGTGGGTGTAATGAGAGCTGAACAGAGCTTTTAAATGCCGAAGTGGAAAATAAGCTCCGAGATACGTATCTGGGTGCAACTACATGAATATGCACTTAAAAGTTAAAACGCCATCTCTATTTAAGTTCAATACATTTACTTCAGCTGAGTCGGATGTACATTACCTTCTATCTTTTTGCCATCAGAGACGTACAGGGCATGTTTATGATTATTTCATTTGATAATTTTACATCGGCTCAGAAACTCTCGACTTTACCTGACATGAAAGGGGGCTCTCGAAAAATAATCTCCAAACTAAATGTCAATATTCAACCGAATGTTGTAGAATTCTCCAGAAAATGTCAACAATGAAACTCAATTTAAAAACTGCATTGTCTCGTAATTTTGTATTATCAACGTCATCTGGATTTATGCTCTAAAGTTACAGTTCTGGGACACTATAGTAATTGGTTTTACCGCTAACCTGGTTTTATGCCGAATTAGGGATATACCCTGCAGAAATCAAGATAAAAGAAGAAGCTTTTAACGTATCAATTCCAGTTATTATACTGATAGGATTGCAGACCGAGATCAGTCAAGTATTCAATAATTGCTCGATTAGATTTTATTCCTCCTCCATTAAAAATAGCTTTTAAATTTTGGAGCAATTACTTCGTTGCTCTGCCAACCTGGGTGGTATTTTGTAACACCCCCCACCCCAATCATGATTCAATTGCATTTTGGAAAATTGAAGATGTTTTGATGGAAGACATCAGACGAAGAAATAACTACCGAAAATAAGTCAAATAATACTAATAAAAAATTGGATATGCATTATGCAGGCTCTACCCATACGGAAAAGAAATGGATTTAGCAATACATTATAGAAAATGCATTTTGAAATTCATTTCAAAATATATGTAGATTGAGACAATGATGTATAAAATGCATTGCAAAATGTATTTGTTGAGCATTTCATACATATAGTTTATAATGTATTCTGTGTGTATTGTAGAATACATGTGGATTACATTGGAAAATGTAAACCGTTAACATGATTACATAATGTCTTGATTTAGAATGAAAGATCATCTTGATTAATTCCTAAAATGCAATGTAATTTGGAATTGAATTTTTAATAATGTAATAAATTACAATTGCTCGCTGAATTTCATAAATCTGTATTGCTAAATGTATCGCACAATGCACTTGTCAATGTACTTTAAAATGCATTTCCGTTTACATTTAAAAATGTATTTCTGCTTACATTTATAATTTCATTTCTGTTTGCATTTAAAAATTCATTACTGCTTACATTTAAAAATGCATTTCTGTCTACATTTAAAAGTGCATTTCTGTCTACATTTAAAAGTGCATTTCTGTCTACATTTAAAAATGCATTTCTGTCTACATTTAAAAATGCATTTCTGTCTACATTTAAAAATGCAT
>JAQFYZ010004455.1:0-11048 GCA_034695085.1 Cylindroiulus punctatus | reverse complement strand
ATTGTACCGATAATGTGTCTTTCGCGCATCCCTCCTCATGTGACTTAACATAACCAATGACAGTGTAGAATTTATTTAGTGTCAAATCTCAGTTTTTCGTATCCATGTTCACGAGAAACTTTTTTTTTGGTAAGGAATTCACGAAAAATCACGGAAAAGTCGTGTCGGACGGAGATACTTTTTCGTTTCTCGTATTTCGTGGTGCTGCGCTAAGTGTCTAGTATAACATGGTCGGTCTGCTTCCAAAAATTGTTCTTTGTAACTAACAGTTTTAACATCTTTGTGAGACGGTATCTTCATGGACACCATGCATCATGTGTATCATCACACTATATGGCCAAGGCGAATCACATCTTATCGTTGTACGCACGTATTTTCGTCACGCTCCGTATAGTGCACTTGCGTCAATTTCGGCGCCATCTTGGAATCGCTTAAGGTCCTCTGATTGCTATCGTTTGCCATTTTATGAACTGAAGTGCTGAAAATTAGCCACGATGATTTAATGCGATAGCGGTAAGCGTAAACAAGCCTCGGATACACGCGTATACAGCGCGACAAAATGGCATTTACAGTCGATCGGTAATATTGCAGTTATACTTGTCCCCTATCTTTTGTCTATGCAAATTAGCTCGGTTTTGTTGCTCCCAAACGACGCTACGTGGGATTCGGCATGGACTTAGATAAGTTTGAGGACGTTTTATGCCTGGGCTGTATCGGCAGACTCGCAACACATTTCGCAAACTTGTTTAAATAAATGGACTGTGCGCGTCTTATTGTCATGGAGCGCTATTCTCTCCTTACACGCTCCTGGTTCTGCAATTGGATTTTTATTCTTCCTTATAGCAGATGCGTCCCATGCACTATCCATTTTCCTGTTTGTTCTTACAATTCCCACTTTATGGGCCATATTGTTTAATAGCTTAATTTTAATATGCGAGCGTAGAACGCGAGATGTTGGCTGTTCTTGCTGAGTGTGTATAATGCGGCTGTAAGCGAGAATTCAAGGGCTGCTCATAAATGTTGCCATGGATAGGTCCTTTCAACTGTGCATGACCTCCACATGTTGTATGGCAGCTGTTGGAAGAATTGAAATAATGCTTTGAGATGATCAATCTTGAAGTTATATGAATCTAAAGCATTTGCATACCTTTACTTGACTTGAGTTTGTGATTGATTGTGGTTTCAACATGGGGGTTGTTTGATTTAGTACACCTCAAACTTAGCAAGTTAAGGTCGCTGCAAATACCTTGTATACAGTTTAAACTGGCATAGTGAATGAATTTAACTTAAGAACCACAAAGAAAGATGAAAGGCTTGATAACTTTTACATTTTGCCCATTGAAAGTGATTTTTTGCAGTTGAATTTTGATAATTTTGGCAGATATGATAATTTCAAATGAAACTTAATGTTTTGATTCAAAGTTTATATTGATAGTATGTTCCTGTGCTATATAAAATGAAAGGACATTTCGTTTTTAGAATTACAGGTATTCTTTATTTTGCCAACGACAGTAAATCTCAGTAAATCTCTCAGATCCATATCGCCCATAAAGCAAAATAAGAGGTCAATCATAGAATTATCGTTTTTATTGATATACACATTTCCATAAGTTGTCAAGAGAACATCCCAAAAAACGCAAGTCCTTGTTAATGTTTACAAACAAATTATTTTAATACGTTTATCAGGAAAGGAGAAATTGTATTTGGTAATTTGATGCAGGGTGTCCCCAAAGTCACAACGCACTTTCTAAGAATGAGAGCCACAAACTTGATGTGGAATTTAGGTTGAGGATTCTCATACAGTGTATGTACATTGTCCACAGTAGGTCGAAATATTGCAGACAGCACAACATTATGTATTTCGTACGAGCGTACTAAGCATGAGAAAATGCAATTCTGTTTACGGCGACGGTTGAGTTTGAATTCAAAATTCTGGCATTTTCATATAGACTGGTTTTGTGTTTCCTCTTAATGAAGGCTGAGGGTGTAATAACTATAATCCATTCTTCGCAAATGGTATGATGCTCGTCTCTGAATCGGTTAGCCATAAGCACCCTCGATCGAATCTATCGTTTTTAATATCCAAAATTCAATTACGTGGAGGGCCTACGTAGACTACGTGCGTTAATACGGTATGTATTACCACTTATTGTTGTTGCTGTTCGCTTTTTCAGATATGGATGCTGGGATGAATTTCCGTTTTTTGGTGCTTTTTTTCGCTCTTCTTCTCTATTATTCAATGATGCAATCAAGTGTGTTTGTATGAAAACTTGTCGGAAGCATGTCTATCTAATACACATTATACACCGAGTATCCATAGACAACACTAAGGAAGTCTTTCAGGCGCACCAAATATCTAAATGGATTGCCATTTTTTCTATGCACTATTTATAGTCTGTCTCCGCTATCTTTTATAAATATTCATCGCTTAACATCACCCACTTCATCCTTAAAATTATTCCTCTATATTCCATTCTTGAATAACGGCATAACCGAAATCTCATAGTCATGCTCGAATACGTTTAATTTTTCATGGATGAATGGCAAACCTTTTAAAAACCTCGAAATTTAAGCAGTATGTCGTTTGTGGATATATTCTCGATATCCCATTATAGCGGTTCTTTGAGGAATGGAATCATGTATAAGTCGAGGAAGCCTTTCAAAAAAATATGCAAAATACCCTTTTTTGATTAAGCAATCACGTTGACATTCTCATATATAATACTACGAAAATGGACATCTTGGATGAGGACCCTTGACGTATCAAGAGGTCACCGAAGAAATCATGGAACATATTTTTGTTCACAACCGTCTATTTTTGATCGTGGAAAAGTAAAGTACAATCTGCTGTCGAGATACACGAGAGCATAAATTGCACGACATCTTTGAAAGTGAATAAGGAAGAGGTAGACAGTTTTATTAAATGAAAAATTCCACAGCGAAACAGCGTTTGGGTCAGCATGACTTGACATTTTGAGCGTCTCCAAAGCATTATGCGCAGCTAATAGTCACTTATTATAAATGCTAGAAAAATGATGCCGTGTCATCGTTTTTACATAACGTATTAAAAAAAATAATGCCGCTATAATATTTTACGACATTTCCGCGAAATTGCTGCCGCACCATGCCTTTTCTAACATCAGACTTTCTGGAAAACACGCCTTAATCGCATTTAGCAGTCCCAGGGTCCAAATCGAGCAAAACTTGAGTAGTTCTTGCAGCGAATTAAGCTTGAGAAATATAGCTGCAAGTTACTTCTGCTCATAACTTAGCATAAGTATTTGTGCAGCATCACATACATGTTATGTAACTTGTGAGCATTTTCATTTTAAATTGGCACTCGTTGTTGATGGCAACTTGATTTACGACCTTGCAACTTGATTTATGGTTGTTCGTTAAAGGCTCTCATGCTTTATTAAGCTTAATTTCTTAATTTGTCTCTGAACCGTTTTGGCAGTGGGTGGTCCTATATGATTGTTCATTTGATGCCATATTAAGGGCGTAAATAAGTATTGATTCGAGAACAGAGCCTGCCTTGATGCCATAATTATGTATAAAATGCCCACCTGATGAGTGACAAACTATTAGTGAAGCATATTTAGACATTGAGTTGCAACCGAAAATCTCTCCTAGCGTGTGCATATACCATATCTAGCTCATTTCAAATATCCAAAGAAGGGCATTTCTGCTTCCAGTCACCAAAAGGAACTGCCGAACTGACATACAAAATTGTGGATATATGCTAAGTTATGCATGCCCAGCTTCAACATAGAAATTATGAGAATGTGGGCCTCTCCTAAAGGTTTACAGGCTGGCACTGATTGCTAATAAATGTACAGTTAATCTGGAACTGTTAATAAATAGAACCAGTTAATAAATGTACATTTTATATTAGAGTAGGCTAAACACAATATAACGGGGGAAAATAAGATGGTAAATTTCGACAGCTAGGCAATGTGTCATGCTTGTATATTAGTAAAGAATAAAGTTAACTTACAATTATAAATCCCTGCTTTCAAGCCGTAAACCGGTAGTTTCAGCCTACAGAGGCCCCACATGTTTCTGGACATAGAATGTAATTAAAACCCAATTGATTTTTTGCAATTGAATTTTCATAATTTTGGACAGATATGATAATTTCAAATGAAACTAAACGTTTTGATTCAAAGTTGATATTGATAGTAAGTTCCTGCTCTATATAAAATGAAAAGACATTTCGTTTTTAGAACTTAGAACGACAGTAAATCTCTTATGTTCCTATTCAGACGGCAGGTGCTGCCATCTATCGCTCATAAAGCAAAATAAAAAGTCAAACATAGAATTATCATTTTTATTAATATCATATGCATTTCCACAAGTTGTCAAGAGCACATCCCAATATGTTAATCAGGATAGGAGAAATTGTGTTTCGAAATTTTGTGCAGGGTGTCCCCAAAGTCGCAAATCACTTTCAATGGGCCTTAATGGAAAGAGCTAAGGCAATTTCGGCTCTCAAAGCTGTAACATTAGTTCATTATTTGTGGGTTACAACGTTGTTCGGTTGTTCGGTGACATGTATAGCTTATAACTTTCATTCCATAAATCCCCGGGTTTGCAATAGGCCTGGTTCACATGATGCATTCGCACTTTATTTATCAGACAGCTTGATTTCAGAAACGTTTCTTGATGTGGGTGTAAGGTTCTAGCTGGCTTATTGGGCCAAAGCGCAGATGGCTGCAGTTTGGTGAAGTTTTTCATGAAATTCTCATCACAGAAGTCAAGAGCCTGGAGAAGTTGATTCCCAGCTCTCACCCCCATCGATTTCGGCTCCACTCCCAGCCCACCTTTTGTGCCACCCCCCACCTTGGTCTTTTCAATTTCGAGCAATGTTCTTCGATTTCGATCTCCTGCGCTGACCATCTTTGTTGTTGGAGATTTGCAGCGTGGGCAGGGGTCGGACTCCACACCACACATGGGCCTGCATTTGTCACTATGGCGACCGAAATCGTCCCTCCACAATGAAAATCTTTTGAGCTTGTTTAAAAAAACTGTGCCTAAACGGGTCTGCAAGGCCTTATCACGTCCTGCCACACTCTCGTCCATGCGGTGGAGGACCCACTTCTAGTGAAGATGGTCAAAATAGAGAATTGGAGAATGGTAAAGAATAAACAGCAGCCACCCCCCTCCACCCCCACCCCCTTTCAATTCTTAAGCCACTACTGAGCACACCCATATAATAATCACCCATTGAGCTGTATGGCTTTGCAGACCCTCTCTCTCTACTCGAAAATTTTTTCCATTGATAACTTCTGAAGTTCTTTTCTTGCCTTTGGAGAAGTTGTTTGAAGAGACTCGAATTCCCATGCAATGACTGGCAATGCGCCTTGGGACCGTCCCTAAATAGTTTTGTCACACGTGTGCGCCTGGCTTTACCTAAATCCATAGAATTAGACGCTGGGTTTCCAGCGTGGAAAAGTTTCAAAGTCATCGATCCACTGTATGGCGAGACCACAAATCAGCTTTCGCAGTCTCGCCTACGAATGGATGTTACTTTCAGACGGGATCTGGCTGAAGCGCCGTTCTTTGACTTTGTCCTGGATGTAGGCCGCCATCTGCAATAACCAATGTCTTGTTGCATGCTCAGAATGGCATGCATCAAGGGGCATCAGTGTGTTACACCATTTTGAAATGCGACAAAATTAAAGGGTGGGATATCATTCCAGGGGCGGATCCAGCTTTTTTTTCAAACGGGGTCCGTCACCAAAATTCGACGATTATATAATCGAAACGGTAATTTATGACATGACCTCTTTTCAAGTCTGCAGTGAGCACATGTATGTATATGGAGGCCTAAATATACACGTTTAAAAAAATACACGTTTAAAAAAAAAAATTTCAAAAGCTGTTCATTTTTTGTAAAAAATTTTGCAAAACCAGCTCACTTTTTTACATTTGTTTGAAAAATTATTGCAAAAGGCAGCTTTTGCTACTTTGCTTACTTTTTGCATTTTTTTGTAAAAATTTTGCAAAACCAGTTTACTTTTTTGTATTATTTTTGCAAAAAATTTGCAAAACCAGTTTTAACTTTTTGTTTTTGTTTGCTAAATTATTGCAAAAGGCAGCATTTGCTGCTATGCTGACTTTTTGCATTTTTTTGCAAAAAAATTTGCAAAATCAGTTCATTTTTTTGCAAAAATTTTCGATTTTATTAACCATTCTATCTAGTATGAATTTTTATTTTTTGGTTCCAATCTATCTAGTGTAAATTTCCTATTTTGCCAAACGGTGTCCTGACCCCTGGAACCCTACCCTGGATCCGCCACTGCATTCTTGAACTGAAATCTGAAATATCGATGTATCAGAGGGTTCTGCGTGTTGGGGAGCGTACATAAATTACGTCACCACATTTTCTCATTTTTCACCCCCCTCCTTGTAGCACAGTGTCACCAACAGCCCTACCCCTACCCCTAAAAATTACGTCACTATTTTAAAGTTTACTTCTTCCCCCTTTGCCACTAAAAATTTGACAGGTGCATGTTTAACAACTTTGTTCATAATTTTCCCATGTGGGATGCAGTCATTCATTGACATAAGTAGTCACTAGACTTATTTGCATCTGCATTTGATGGAACCTGATAATTCTAAAGAAATAAATTACAAGTTAGTTGACACATAATTTTGCTGATAATGTGCCTACTTTGCCTAATAATCTGAAACTGAATGTTTCCTGATTACAGTAAGCACTAAGTACATCCCCCCCCCCTTGTAACCACATGTAACCAATGATCAAACCCCCCTTCTAGCTGGTGATGTAATTCATGTACGCTCCGTTGTGTGACGTGTTACCACCAGGTGGCAGACTTTTGAAGCAAGCCATGTAACCCCCATATGGGTAACTTAGTGTAAGGGAGCTTACGGGAAAATTGAAGCTTACTTGAATGTGAACACATTGTGTTTGATGAACATCTTAAATTAAATGCCGGTGTTAATTGCAATTTACTGCTCAGTAAATTATCCAATTTTAAACGTAAATGTGGCTAATCTAAAGGGTGGGATATCATTCTTGAACTGAACTCTGAAATATCGATTTATCAGAGGGTTCTGCGTGTTTTGTGACGTGTTACCACCAGGTGGCAGACTTTTGGAGCAAGCCATGTAACCCCATATGGGTAACTTGGTGTAAGGGAGCTTACGGGAAAAGCGTTAATTGCAATTCACTGCTCAGTGCATGGTAACGAATGTTCAGCTTTTTAGGACATGTACATGCTTACAGTCTATGACCTATGCGCTGCATAAAAAATGAATTTGTCTATATGGTACCAAGAAATGCTTTTATGCATGCATTCAACTGCACGGAATGCACCAGTTTTGAATATTGCAGTCGTCTAATAAATCATTCATAACCATAAAGTATCTTCAACTTTTCCACCAATAAATTATTACGTATAACTTGAGACGGTTTTCAAATCAGGAATATAAACCCAGTTCATTTGCGCCGAACTCGAATGTGGTTCACCTTTACGTGGTACCAGAAATAAATTAAATGCAGATGGCGCCGTCAAGAGGTTATTCTGGCTTCACTTTCAGTTTCGAAGACATAATTCAGAAAAGTTTATTTTGCAAATGCTATCTTGTTTTTTTCTTCCACGAAATACTTTCTTTAATTTTGCAAACGACCGTATATGCCATGAGAAAAATACGTTTTGGTCCTTTTTTCGCTCCTTGGATGTGCCATTCAAGAACATTGTATTTCACAATGTCTTTCGAGCTCATTTGTAAATAGATAAGTAGGTTAGCAATTTGTTGTTGGCCGTGTAATGCAATAACGCCCGGAAAAGGCATTTACATTTATATTGTGTTATGGAAACGCATTTCGGGGTTTGAATGTGTGGCTGCTTGTAAATTGCCCAAAAAGGTAGGAATTTGCACATGATGTACGTGGGGAGGGAAAACCTTAGGCTCGCAACATATGCTGAACTGAGAATTTTTTTCTTAAAGAAAATACCTATGCCAGAAATCCTGGCCTTCATTTGGTAACAAAGGTGTTTAAAGAGTAATCCAATTTCTCACAAATCCAAGGACTACTCATCTAATTCATGACCTCGTTGTGGGTTACAAGATTGCATAAAAACAGTTTCAACATTTCTTCAGATGCTCGAGCTCGATAGGGGAAATGCCTTCTTGAACAAGCCTTTAAAGATGTGCCACGATGGTAAAGTTGAGACGTTATTTGCGTCACTGTTGTATAAACACGTTTTTCAACCGAGTTGCGAGCTTCTCATACGGAATTCTGTTAAAATGCACGTTTACAAAATAAATAACATCCCTGCATGGCTCGCCCAAAAGTAGCTCATCTTTATGCAGATTATGTATTGACTTTTCCGTATATAAAATGCTGCGTAACAGTCACCTTGTTGGAATTTTAGAGTAGATTGTGCAGCTCTTATTGTGGGTTATGGGGACGTATCAACAGAACTGCAGGTTTACATCAGGGGTAATGCACTTTCTTACTTTTGTAGACGAACTCCGCAAAACCGTTAAGTCAAATCTGAGCAAAAAGTTGACGCCACACCCAAAACAATATACAAATAATCGACATAACTATGCAAATTTAGCAGAAACACACTGGGATCATAAACGACTATAGATGTATTTACTCGTTAGAAAAACTGATTGAAAAGAACTTCGGTTACAATTAAGGAACAAGTTTTGGGAAACGGTAGAAGAAATCCCCAAGTTTTTTGTTTTGTATATTTGGTTTCCAATTTGTTGATATCGATAGTGGCGTCTGTGCATTGAAACTCAATGTGTTTTCAGATACCAAATCGCTAATCAGTTTTAAGCGAATTTTCAAAAGAATATTGAATTACATATTTCCACACTGTAGAAATTCAAATTTGGTCACATGATACTTGTGGCCTTCTTGATGGTTTTCTTCTGTTAAGGCCCATTGAAAGGGATTTTGTGCAATTGAATTTTGATAATTTTGGACAGATATGATAATTTCAAATGAAACTAAATGTTTTAATTCAAAGTTTATAGTGATAGTAAGTTCCTGTGCTATATAAAATGAAAAGACATTTCGTTTTTAGAATTTTTTCAAGACTTCTTTATTTTGCCAACAACAGTAACAACAACAGTAGGTGCTGCCATCTATCGCCCATAAAGCAAAACAAAGGTCAAACATAGAATTATCGTTTTTATTAATATCATGTCAAGAGCACATTCCAAAAAACGCAAGTCCCTGTTAATCTAATTTTGTCTAATTTTAATATGTTGACCAGGAAAGGTGAAATTGTATTTGGTAATTTTAATGCAGGGTGTCCCCAAAGTCACCACGCACTTTCAATGGGTCTTAATGTCGTATTTGCCAAGTTTGAATCCAAGTTCCTATCCATTTCACTTCTCTATAAGGGGAACAACTGAATGGCTTGCCCTGACAATACGACGAAATGTGTTTCCATTTGATATATTCAACTCTACAAATTGTCTGTCAAATACCTGACCCCAGCCATCCAACCGACAGCAAGGCTCGCGTTTGCCATCCTTCTGTCTTCAAGAGTGATTCAACAATGGTCGTTCTGTGTTAGTTTTAAGGCCTCTGGATGGTATCCATCGCCACCACCCCCATTTTCTGGCAAAATCCTCCTGGCTTTACACGTACATCCGTGTCGGAACTGTTTAAAAGTTGCCACAGCTATGGTAATGGGGGTCATTCACCGTTGGATTTCAATTTCGTTTCAATTTGATTCCAGTGTGCATGAATTACGGTTGAGCCTGTTTTTAGGGGGTGGGGCCTGAAGCCCCTGCAATTCTTCCCTCATTGGTTTCACGACTCTTGTTTGGCACGTCGTAAAGGATGCGGTCGTTAATTCCAGCGCTGGCCATTCAATGACCTTTCGCTGATGTGTCCACCTCAGACGGTTATCAGGTGGGTTATGGAGAGTCGAGCTTCCAGAAATCCCCTTAATGGCATTAGGCCCTAAAAGCGCCGAGCGTGGTAGCCAAGGCTACGTTCTGCTTCGCTGAATGACAATTGGCCGCCAAGAAATCGCCACTGTCCAGCATCTGATCTCATTCTTTCAGTCCCAATACGATAATTTCTATGACCACCTCGGAGTTTAGGGCATCCTGAAGCGCCATTAAGGCAGGATTTCGTTGACGAGATGCCCGGATGTAATGGGCATGTAGCGACTTCCGGTCGATCTTTCCAATGAGGGTCATCTCTCCAATGGATTTGAAATGCAGAAATTCAAGTGTTGTTTTGGTGACATCTTATGACACAGGGCGGCCACATTCAGGGAAGTCAGGGAAAAGTTAGGGGAAAAAATTGGTCAGGGAAGTCAGGGATAAGTCAGGGAAATTGGTAAGTGGTCAGGGAAATTTTTCACTGTCAAAGCAAAATGCTATCCCAGCACACAAGTCTTCCAGTAGCTCCTTTTCCAATCCTTTTCCATCCTTCCTCTTTAAACTTTTTACCTTTCATTATGACTAAAATGTGTATGCATTAACGAGTAAGTTTTAGTCAGGGAATAGTCATGGAAAAGTCAGGGAATAGTCATGGAAAAGTCAGGGAATAGTCATGGAAAAGTCAGGGAATAGTCATGGAAAAGTCAGGGAAATTTGAAATGAAAATTTTATGGCCATCCTGTAACAGGGAGGGTGGGGGTTGGGAAGTCAACCATATGCTGATGAATGAGGAAGTTTGTTGAGATGGCCAAATGATTGTCATCTTTGCTGTCTTATAAGCTTAAAACACTATTGGTACCCGAGCAACTTCGTTTGCATGTGAACCAACATTTCATTTAATGTGATCATACGTCAAACGTAGAAAAGAATGCCGGATCCAAAATATGAAAAATTAGGTCAAACGTACAAAATATGGCAGTCACTGATCCAACATATTCAAAATCAAGTAGAGAGAATTTAGATCGACCTTAACCTCCCATAGGGTAGGCGTGACGTTTCGCATTTTAGCTTCCACTTATTAATTTTTTTAAAGGGATTTGTCAATTTAATTTTTGGTTATCGTCACTTTTTATTGAGATTGCAACTAATATTAGAGAACA
>JAQFYZ010004454.1:0-11050 GCA_034695085.1 Cylindroiulus punctatus | reverse complement strand
ATGAAGCCAGGGGTGAATGGTCAAGCGGTTATTTGGACATAAAGGACGAGCATCACGCAAATGCACAAGAACGTCTTGGGAATTTCAAAACGAAACAAACGAAAACGACACAAAGCGCCATCTTTGCGCAGAAGTCCCAACTTCAGACATTGCATGCAGGTTGAAACATTAGTTTTAAATGCACAACAGTATAGTGCTAGGCTTGCATTTCACAAAAATATACTCTGCGAGATGTACATGTATGCACAGCTGAAAATGAGCAAGAATATGTATTGAGCTTGTGCAGTATGCAATAAGGACATACTTGTGCAGTATGCAATAATGACACCAGTGCTGGCAGCCATTTTTATCCATTTTTTGTGTTTTTGTGCGTCATCTAACCTAACCTGACCTGACCTAAGCAAACCCAAAAACGTGATTTCCTTATTTAGCTGCCCCTGGACATGGGCAATCACTGCTAGCCTAAGAACTGTTAGGGGGAAATCATACCATGTGTCTCTGGCAGGGCATCATGTTGCATGATATAGCCATTCTAAATTGATGACTCGCAATTCAGAAGGATGTATGTGCCAGAATAGATATTCAAAAACAAATTTTGCTTAAAATGTGCAAATATAAATACATTTCCATTATGCTTGAACATTACACAATAATGACAATCATGAAATAAGGTTGGCGAATTTTTTGCAAAACCAATAACGATTTGATACAAATTTTAATTGAGAATACTTCCTGACCCCTGGTTGACCTTTAAGTCGACTCCCACCATCCGCTTTAGAAGTAGCCACAGGGGTTAAGGCCCCTATTCATGGCGTCACATGGTTTCCGATAACATCACAATTCACTCCATGTCATCCATCTTTGTCCTCTGTGTAGGTGAGGGCCCCCCGGCGCCATTTTGTGCCCCCCACGGCCCTGATGAACTAATTTATATTTTTAACAAGTATCCCTTACTATGCAAATTCATCAAGGATGCAGCTGGGAGGAAATGTCAACAGAGCCAACGAGGTGGTTCAAAATTAGTCGACTAGGATGAGCTTTGTTAGGGGTGGTGGTGGTGGGTGGGGGGTTTAATGCCGCCCACAATTACAAGGCCCCCCTCAGCGTTTATGCCCTCCAATGCTCGCTGCGACTACTTGTTGCTACTGACAACAAGAGAGGAATTACAACAAAACACCGAAATGCGATTTGGGCCCAAATAACATCTTCTGATTTTTCCACGTTAGCGGATAAACGACTCTGGGTTGAGTGGGGTGGGGTGGGAGGGGAGGGGAATTAGGGCGGAAAAAACCGAGGTGAATTTTGCGTGAATTATTATAGTGTGCATCAACGCGGTGATATATGAAGGTGCTCGTTTCCCCACCGCCACGCATTTGTTTTTATTACCCGAAATGAAATATTTATTTTAAAAATGGCGGGCACCTGCTCCAGGGGGAGGAGGAGCGCTGGAAGAGGGGAAGAGGGTGAAAATGGTGAAAAGGGTTAGGAGAGTGAAAAGCAACAGGGGGTGGAGGGAAACACGCAGGAGGTGATAGATGTGGAAGGGTAAACAGAAGGGTGAAATGACAGGAAATGGATTAGTTGAAGGGTGAAAAGGTTGAAGTTATTGTTGGCTCAACGAGAAATGAGAAAAATGGCGTCGGTTCAACCAATAGGATGCCATTTCCTGTTTGCGATTCGTTCATTTAACTTTTGAAAGGGCGGAGCCTGAACGGGTGCCCACTGCCGAAAAGCGCCTTAGCAAATCGGAGGTCGGCCCTACAGTGGTCGGCCCAGAGTCGCACATGAGGCTTATTGGTTCGTTCTGGAGCCGGCAATAGGACTCTGATCAATGACGGGGGCCAGGGTGGCACATACGACATTATTGGCTCCCGCGCTGCAGCTGAGCATTCACGGATCAGAGCTCATGCATACTTCGTTCACCGTGGCAAGTATGGCTATGGCAGCCATTTTCCTTTCACCAGCTATTATAGGTTCGGAATAGCCTGGACGAACCTATCGATAAGCGGAATCCCTCTGACTAACTGTCAGAATTTCCCATTTCTCGTTGAGCCGACTATAGTGGTTGGAAGTTAGAGAGAAGTTAATGAGATAGGTCAAAGGGTGGAACTATAGTCGCCTCAAGGAAAAAAAGAAAATTTTAACAGCCAATCAGAGGGATTCCGCTTATCGATAGGTTCGTCCAGGCTATTCCG
This sequence comes from Cylindroiulus punctatus, assembly GCA_034695085.1. Taxonomy (NCBI): domain Eukaryota; kingdom Metazoa; phylum Arthropoda; class Diplopoda; order Julida; family Julidae; genus Cylindroiulus; species Cylindroiulus punctatus. The sequence continues at coordinate 8,855 of JAQFYZ010004454.1, read as the reverse complement.
ACCCTATAGTTGGTGAAGAGGAAAATGACTGCCACAGCCATACTTGCCATGGTGAACGAAGTATGCATGAGCTCTGATCCGCGAACACTAGGGAGCCAATAAGAGGTATGTGCTGCTCTGATCCATGAACGCTCGGGAGCCAATAAGTGGTTTGTGCGACCCTGGTCCTCCTCAATGATAGGAGTCCTACGGAAGTCTCAAGAACGAGCCAATAAGCCGCATGTGCGACCCTGGGCCGACCTCTGATTTGCTAAAGCGCTTTTTGGCAGTGGTCACCCGTTAAGGCTCCTCCCTCTCACCAGCCTCCACTCAGTGGCACTGTTTGGGGGTGATGGGATGAACTAATTGCAAACAGGAAATGACATCCTATTGGTTGAACTGACGCCAGAAGAACATGAACAGGGAGATAGGGTAAGAACGGACTGCTAAAATGGACATAAATGGAGAGACAGATTGAGTTTACTTGACAGTGCCTGACCCCAAAGTAACCAGGTGTCCATCATGGTGAAAGATGTGGAAGGGGATGGAGGGAGAGACAGACAATATGACAATGGATGGGGGACACTGACATTGCAACTATTCTGAAAATTGCCCAACAGCCATTTTGTAAATCCACAAACCATAAAGATTGGTCACCTTGTACACATTGCAGATTGGCATTATGATACAAGAAGATGTTGAGTGGTGAACAACGTCGTTAAAGGCGAAGGAAAGAAACAATTAGGAATGAAATTAAGGAAACACGCTTGATTGGAGAGTGATTAATGGAAGACGGTGGAAAGCTGACGTGCTAACATCGACTTAGTGGGGTGAACATGTTGGGGGACAAAAGCTTAGGTGGTAATGGAGGTGTTGAAAAGGTAACAGGTATGAAGAGTGAATGTGGTGAAAGGGAACAAACAGCTATAGAACGACCAAATTTTAAATTTGTTATGTAAACATGGAAAGGAACTTTGAAAAGGACCAGAAGGGATGAACGTGGTGACAAGAGTTTGTAACTGTAAAAAATGTCAGAGGTTAAAAGGTAAATAAGGAAAATTGGTACAGTATGAATGAAAACCAGGAAAAAGGATAAAGGGAAGTCATAAAAGTGACATTCTATTTTAGGCAATTTAATGACTTCAACTCCTCAGTGGAAGACTGATGGGTGTTCTCAAATGGGGTGAGGTGACAGGTGAGGGTGAATCACAACCAGAGAACAGGAAAAGGTGAGTCAGAAAAAGTGACCTTCTATTTACTTTAAACCATTTATATTTACTTTAGGCAACTTAATGCCTTCAGCTCCTCAGTGGAGGAGGACTGACGGGCGTTTTCAAATGAGGTGAGGTGACAGGTAAGGGTGAAATCAAGGTTCCTGAAGAAAAAGGGGTGTTAATAAGGTGGGGGGTGAGGGACAAGTCTCCACAGAGGATTAGGGTTATAGGATTACTCAGTAATGCACCTAACCACTTTAAAACTTGGCCAAAATCAGGTACGGGTTTGAGTTTCTCCAAGATTAGTTTTGAGGTGAAGGATTAATTAAGACCATTGTGAGTCACATAACATTACATTCTATGGAGGAAAATTAACGACTTCAGCGTTTTACTGGAAGACTGATGAGCATTTCCAAAAGGGGTGAGGTGAGGGTGAAACGAAGGGGTGGGAACAGGTGAAAAGTAAGATGGTGAGGGTAGCTCTAGGATTAGAGGATTAGGTTAGGCAGAGGATTAGGATTAGGTTAGGCAGAGGATTAGGTTTAATAGATTACACAGCAATCAAGTAATCACTTGAAAACTTGGCTAATATCAGGTTATTTGAGCTGCTCCAAGATCCACTATTCCTGTCTAAAGATCACCAGAATGGATGAATAACAATTTGTATAAAAAGCACCACTGAGCACATATTTTTGGCAAGTTTATGGCTTTTTAGCAAGACCTGAATCACCCTGCTTACAAATCACTACACATGCAGAACAGTACGTCAACTTTTACGAGGTGCCTGGTCAAGTCAAGAGTGCACCACTGCTTTGAGAGCACAAAAGTCTGCAACCATTATTGGTTCAGGGTATCAAAATGATTGCGGATTTGAATTCCGAAACTATCCAACTGCCAAAGCATTAATTTATGCAACCATCTAATGTATGAGCCGAGCCTAACAATATGCTAATGGAAAAACAACTCCAAAAAAGGCTTTACAAGTCATTTTTCAACAAAACTTTTCACCATGTCCATTGCATGTAACAGTCGTTCATACAAGGATTTTCCTTCCTTAGTGCATGGTTGGTTTTGGTACATAAGGAACACCTGCAGAACTGCAAGGCTCTTCAGTCGTTATGGCGATTCCAAGGTGGGTTATTACCCAAACAGATAATACTTACCCAAATTTGGGTAATTCAACCAGGCATGGGATGTAGGTTTCAAAGGTTAAAATTAAACCAACAAGGTCATTACACACTTATGGTGAGAAGGTGAGTGAGGACATGTAAAACATCATCCAAAACCAAAACCAATTCTTACTCAATTTTGGGTAATTGGCTTGGGATGTAAGTTTTAAAGGCAAAACTTTAACCACCATTGCAAGGTCATTACGTACTGAAGGTGAGAAGGTGAGTGAGGACACATGTAAAACATCATCCAAAACCGAAAACCATTCTTACCCAATTTTGGGTAATTCAGCCTGGCTTGGTATGTACAGAGTACATGTAGGTTTCAAAAGTTTAAAATTTAACCAACAAGGTCATTACGCAATTATGGTGAGAAGGTGAGTAAGGACACGTGAGGACACATGAGGACAACCAAAACAAAAACAATTCTTACCCAATTTTGGGTAATTGGCTTAGGATGTTAAGTTTTAAAGGTTAAAATTGAACCAACAAGGTCATTACATACTTATGGTGAGAAGGTGAGTGAGGACATGTAAAACATCATCCAAAACCAAAACCAATTCTTACCCAATTTTGGTGAATTGGCTTGGGATGTAAGTTTTAAAGGTTAAAATTGAACCAACACTGCAAGGTCATTACGCCATTATGGTGAGAATGTGAGTGAGGACACACGCGATACATCATCGAAAAGCAAGAACAATTCTTACCCAATTTTGGGTAATTCACCCTGGCTTAGAATGCAAGTTTCGAAGGTCAAATTGAACCAAAACTGAAAGGTCATTAAGCAATTATGGTGAGAAGGTGAGTGCACAAGAACATGTAAAACATCATCCAAACCAAAAAGAATTCTTACCCAATTTTGGGTAATTCACCCTGGCTTGGGATGCAAGTTTCAAAGGTCAAATTGAACCAACACTGCAAGGTCATTACGCAATTATGGTGAGAAAGTGAGTGAGGACACATGTAAAACATCATCAAAACCAAAAACAATTCTTACCCAATTTTGGTTAATTCACCCTGGCCTGGTATTTAGGTTTGAAAGGCAAAAGCTCAACCACCACTGAAAGGTCCTTACGCCCTTATGGTGAGGAGGTGATGACACATGCTTTTACGCAGACTCGACGTGGGTTGACCCAAACAAAAACGACCCAATTTTGGGTAACTGACCCCGGCTTGGGATATGGGTTTCAAAGGCAAAAACTGAACCAGCACCGCACACCAAACTTAACTGTAAGCTGAACTGAATCCAAAACGTGTTACTGTACTCACCGAGCTAGTCCGTCGTCCGGCCCGCCCAACTTCCGCTTCCGGTCCCGTTTTTATCCCAGCACGATATCGCGCATATTTCCAGCCGAGGATCACCACGAAAAGCACTTTTGACTTTTGACCTTTGAACTGGTGAACCGCTCAACAGCTCGACCGCTCGCTGGCACGTGCGCGCCGGCGACTGAGGCAGAGTCGGCCGACGACTGCAGCAGGACGACAGCCGGCGATCCGTTGCCAGGGGCGACGCCAGGCGGCGTTCGGCAACACAGAAAATCTCGCCTCATCTCGCCCGCCCAGTGAAGGGCCTCTTGGCAGTCGATCAATTCAACGCAGAGTTGGCGAGTTACCGAAAACACCTGAAAAATGCAAAACTCGAACAAAAAACATTTCTTTTCTTGTCGACCTTGTTATCCTTTCGTATCGAAAAATAGCAAAGAACGAATAAAAAATACCATCGATTTGACGCCGCAGCGCCACCTGGTTGTCGACTTTGGCGTTTTTAATCTCTAAACAATTTTAAAAGGCCCATTGAAAGTGCGGTGTGACTTTGGGGACACCCTGCACAACATTGCGAAACACAATTTCTCCTTTCCTGATCAACATATTAAAATAATTTTTCTGTAAACATTAACAGGGACTTGCGTTTTTTGGCATGTGCTCTTGATAAATTATGGAAATGTATGTGATTTTACGATAATTTTATGTTTGACTTTTTATTTTACTTTATGAGCGATAGATGGCAGCACCTGCCGTCTGAATGGGAATATAAGACTTCTAAAATTTGGAACAATTCTAACAACGAAATGTATTTTAATTTTATACAGCGCAGGAACTTACTATCGATATAAACTTTGAATTAAAACATTTAGTTTCATTTGAAATTATCATATCAGTCCAAAATTATCAAAATTAAATTGCAAAAAATCACTTTCAATGGGCCTTAAGTAGCAAAACCGCCGCAGAATGGAGTCTGCGAAGCTTTGCATTTTCGCTTAAACGCATTATTTGCATTATTTGCAACTGTAACCCGATTTTAAATGTTCAAAAAATGCAGTGAAATTCTCCAGACGCCCATTTGCGAACATGCACGTTTCGGTAATTATCGGATGATAGCTGCACGGTTGCATGTAGTTGCAGAAATAAGCTCGGCATTGATAAAACGGATTAAGGTTTTCAATCGATTTCAACGCACTTCTCACCAAATCCCTTTTCCATTGTCAGTCGACTTCCTCTACGTCATTCAATTCTTTCCGGTAAATGAAATCCGTTTTTCTTGCTTCGCTTCGTGTTTAATATCTTGATGGAAAAGCAAAAGCTATTCACTTGGTTGAAGCATTCGTTAAACTGAAGAAGAAAAAAAAATGTTTAATCTTGACGGGATGCGAACACGGGCTGTTGCATCTTGGGTGCTACAGGGTGACCAAAAATGTATTTAGTCATTTTTGTTTTTAAAATATGCACTCGTTAAATATTTGATGAAAACGTTTGGATTGACAAGCCAAAAACATTACGAAGCACTGCATCGGTAAACATTTCTAATGAAATAATTTAATATTTAATTTCAACAAATTAGGATATACAGTGTAATAATTGTACGTAAAGATTATTATTATGGTTATTATTCATTTTCAAAAATCTGATTGGATATTATGGGCGCTAATGGAAATTTTTCCTGAACACAACTTATCGAAATTGCTAAAAAAGATTCCACATCATTCAACCATTAAATACAATGTATTAACTTAAAACTGTTGGTTTTTTTCGTTATATCCCATTTAAGTTTTGAATTGCAAAGCAACATTAAACCCTTTTAGAAATTTCAAAATAAAAACGTCATTTACTCAGTGTTATCCAGAATCTACGATGCATTTCCACACAAAAAGTCTCCAAAATTCGTGACACCCTGTACGAGGCCCCGGCTGACATCCGGGGCCCTGGAATTAAGTGGAATTTTTATTTGCACAATTTTTGAAATTGGTGCAAATAGAAGGAGAGCTAGTTTTATGACTTTTATTTGGCAGCTCGAACGTTGCATGTTTAATTTAGCGAACAAAAAAAAATATGGTAAAAAAATCAAATATCGGAAAACGTTGCATGCTGGGGGCTAGGTGTTTTTACGACTTTTCGGAATTAGCCTATCTGGAGGAGGTGACACTGTCAACACCTTCTGACAGTGCCTGACTTCCTCTGTCTTAATGCACTTTCTTGAGCAAACACCAAAATCTTGTGTGCTTTTCAGAACGAGGGTCATTCGAAAAATTCGGAAATCTAAAAATAAATTCCTGAAATTCAATGGCGCAAATCGATACCATCCGTTTACTGCCTTCCGCAAATGTTAGTAAACATAAAATGTTGTTTTGCTCAAAATTGAAACGTCTGAAGATTCCTGTTTTTTCGGTCATAATCAATAACGAAATGCCCTAACATGGGTTTCAATGCAGCGTACAGGGTGTCCTCAAATTGTCCGGCTTCTTCCCAGGTAGCAGAAATCGACCAGATGATGCCATTTTGTATCCCATTTGACATCATATTTTCTATCAAAAATGTTGTAAAAGTGACGTCATCATTTCCCTAACATGAGATGCCAAACCAGCAGTATGAAATTACATCAAATTTTCAAGAAAAGGACGGCAATTTATCATGAAAATGCACCTCAATTGGCTATGAAACAGGACCTTGTCATTGTTCCTTGAATAAATTATTACTAAAAAATTTATCTGACCATGTGAAATGGTTTGATCACAAAAGCATAACTTGCTTTTTCCAAGTTGTTACTTCTGCCAATGCCCATTTGTTTATAAAAAAACGTGAAAAAATCTGCAAAATATTCGTATTTTGCTTCGCAGCATTTCCTCGATGTTTATGTAAATCAACCCATTTTTGTAAACGTAAACGATGAAAAAATGGAAAAATAAAATAAGTGAATCTCCAAAACTTCTGTTTTCGAATCAATTTTCATATTTTGTCATAGGCTTATTTCTTCACTGATTTTTGCGAAAAAGTATATGGTATAAGATGGCATGTTTTACGAGTGGTCCATTATTTTCAATATTTTTCATATTTTTTTATAATTTTTATTTAATAATTATTAAATTATGACATTTATTTAATAATAATAAAATGAAATTTATTTAAGAAATTATTAAATAAATTTAATAATTTCTTAATAAAATTTTATTATTTCCAAATGGTCCATTATTTTCAATATTCATTATTTTCAGGACAAAAAGTGACGTCCTTTGTGAACGTGCTCTAAAAGTAGTCCTGAATTTGAAAAAAGATCAAGAAATTACGTCCGTTTGAGAAGTAATGATGTCATGCCCAAAAAAATGATCTGACAAGGTGGACATACAATATCTGTGCTCTTAACCATCGTCGCTGGATCAGTGTGGACATACAACATTGTCTCGCATCCCATTCGGGCCCAGGCTGACTATTGGTGCTGCGAGCATAGTTGCAGTACCATCACAACAAGGACATACAATGTGTGTGCATAAAGGCTCTGCAACAACCAGTGCATATACCACATTGAAATTGCGACTACTTCCATCAAAGGTTCGTTGTCGGTACTTGCATGTACAGTATGTGATTTAGATAAGGCCTATACACTACAAACTCAAGTTTGCTCAACGCTGGACATACAATGTGTTGCCTCCCTAGAAATGAACCTATATTAAAGTCAGTTCAGAAACTACTTCCATCAAAAACGATAAATTCGGTTCCAAAACATGGTAATTTCATGGGTTTTCCGACCTGACATATCAAATGTTCCGCCTGGATTCAAACTGCACTCCAGGGTCCTTCAAACTGCACGAATTAATGTTTGGCTGTCGAAATAAATAAGTCGCCATTTTGTACGTTCGAAAAATATCAAATAACGAGTTCATCGCCATTTTCCCGCGTAAGCTGATCGAGCGCCCCCATTTTAGTGTTTTATCAAATTTCTGTAAAAATCCTCACGGCCAATTCACATCAAATGTGTATCGTGATTCGATTTGCCAATTTAGACCCCCATGGAGTGCGAGCCAGTCGCTTAAATTCAGTTTCACGAAGTACCATCAAGTCTGGCAAAATCCCCGAAGTCCGCAATTTTAACGAGTCTGGACTCGCTAGGACTACGTGACGTCATGAATCTCCCACCGGACTTACATGACTTCAGTGTGACTTCAGGCACGTCAGTGGGATTTCAATATACTTCAATGACGTCAAGAATTTCAGTGGGTTTCAAGGAATGACATATCAGTAGGTAAAAGGTAAGACAGTATATAAGATGTGGGACTCCACGGACTTACACTTCAATGACTTCAAGGATTGCACTTGTTTTCAAGGACTGTAGTGGGACGCCAAAGACCTCAGTGGGACAGCAATGACTTGCATGGAACTCCATGGACTTGCACTTCATTGATGAGTTCAAGAATCGCACTAGTTTTCAAGGGCTGTAGAGACTTCAATGGGACTCTAAGGACATGCACTTCAATGATTTCAAGGATTGCAGTAGTTTTCAAGGGCTGTAGAGGCTTCAATGGGACGCCAAGGACTTGCACTTCAATGATTTCAAGGATTGCACTAGTTTTCAAGGGCTGTAGTGACTTCAATGGGACGCCAATTACGGACCTGTACTTCAATGACTTCAATGATTGCACTAGTTCTCAAGGGCTGTAGTGACTTCAATGGGACTCCAGGGACTTGCACTTCAATGACTTGAATGATTGCACTAGTTCTCAAGGGCTGTAGAGACTTCAATGGGACGCCAAGGACTTGCACTTCAATGATTTCAAGGATTGCACTAGTTTTCAAGAGCTGTAATGACTTCAATGGGACGCCAAGGACTTGCACTTCAATGACTTCAATGATGCACTATAGTTTTCCAGGGCTGTAGTGACTTCAATGGGACGCCAAGGACTTGCACTTCAATGACTTCAATGATGCACTATAGTTTTCAAGGGCTGTAGTGACTTCAATGGGACTCCAAGGACATGCACTTCAATGACTACAAGGCCTCCACTTGTGTTCAAGGACTTCAGCAGGACAGCAATGACTTCATCGGAACAGCAATGATTTCTGCAAGACAGCAATGACTTGCACTTAAATGACTTCAAAGATTTCATTTCGTTTGAACGACTGCAATACGACTTAAAATTCGATGACTTCAGTATGTGACTTCAAACCAACTTTTACTGAAGTTGTTAACCCCTGGGACAAACTGCGTTTAAAGCACATTTCATGC
>JAQFYZ010004453.1:0-11051 GCA_034695085.1 Cylindroiulus punctatus | reverse complement strand
ATCCCTAATCGATAAGCGACACCTCTCTGATTGGCTGGCCTTCAGTTCCATCAGTTCGTATTTCTACTATAGCTCACCATCTTAAACTCACGTTTACATCGCGCAAACACTTGTTGTGTATGAGGTCCCAGTGTCGCAAAAAGCCCTACAGATGGCGCTGCGTGCGATTTCCAAAATGGGGTTCAAGCCTTCTTTGGCCATCGTGAACCGACTCACCAGAGCAGGGCAAGTTGAACTCGAGTGATGGATTTTTAAGCCACCGGTTGGTTTGAAACGATCCAGGTGTCAGCCACGTTGCGTGGGCGTCCGTCAACGCTAATCGGCGATTAAAACTACTTCCGGAAGTTGCGCCATGCGCGCTTAATGAGCCGAACACACTGATGAGGTCAACTGCGCACTACAGAAAGCCCGAAAGTGACATAAGCTAATCAACTTGAAACAACCTTGAAGTTATTAAAGGAAGGAACGGAGCTTGTTCTAATTGAGGCAGACATCTGTTTTAAAAATAGTGTGCCAAGACGTTTCATTCATTAATTGTGCGCAATAACCATTATTAAAGTGGTGGGCTTCTTCACTTTCAAAGGATTCGGTTGTTCAATTAACTGCTACCACTGAGCAATTTTACTTGAAAAACGATTTAAACGTCTCGTAATCCAATTCCCATGATGAATGCGTGCCAATCAACCGGGTCCTTTATCTCCAGCGCCATCTATGTTGATTCATACGCTACAACAAAATGGCGACCAAAATGCCAACTGAAAAATGGCGCCAAAATGACGGTTGGCACGAAAGTCTCCCACGCCAGATGGCGCGCATTTCGAAGACAGTGCTGTCAGACATTTACCAAACAAATTTTACAAGAATTAAATGAGAAGTAACTAATAGAAAAGCGAATGACATGAAGTTGCCACACGCATTTTTGTGTTTTAAGGGGTGACGAGGGTTTATATACATGTATCTTGAAATTCATTTGAAACGAATTTTGAAATTTTCTTAATTGTTATTTTTCGGCTGTTTTTTTAAAGTAGTTGCTATTTTCCCACACTTTGCTGCCCTATTTACCATTTTCCCACAACATTTCACATTATTTGCTTTTTTTTGAAATATTGTGACATTGGTTACCATTTGTCCACAACTTCCCACTCAACTTCTCGCATTAGTATCTATTTTTCCATAACTTTTCACACTATTTTCACACAACTTCCCAAAATTTTTCACATTACTGCCACTTTCCCAAAGATTTTCCCACAAGTTACCGTTAGTTACGCAAATTTCATATTAATCGCATGATTTCAGCTTGTCCACTGTTTGAGACTCAACATGGCGGCGAACACCTAACGTTTGGTTAGGATTAGCTAGGTTAAGTTATATGGTTAGGATGTTAACACGATGGCCACGCAGGCTTATTAATTTTAAAGTTTTTTTACTATGCCGTTAACATCTCGTTACCAGTACTCATCGCTAGGTTGCAGAAGTTGAGAGGTGGACAGTGGCCATAGATGGCGCTGCGGCGCTAGCAGAAACAGGAGGTCACGTACTCACACGCAGTCAGGCTTGAGGCCACAGCTGACAGCCAATCCAATCCGAGGCAGACCAGACCATATCCGAGCGTGTTCACCACCAAGACCGCTAATTAATCGTGCTCGAATTAAGCGATAAGCGGCGCTACCCGGCATGCACCTGGGGGTGGCGAGCCACGCCGTCTGGCGAGACAGACGCAAAGTTCGCCTTCGCCCCCTGCCAATGGCAAACAGATTGCGCACGAAAAACATTATTGGCTATTTACCAATTCAGGCGTCCTTGGCTAAGTCAACTTGGGAGAGCTAAAAAGAAGATATGGCACCGTCATCCAGCGCCGCCATCTTGTTTTGGGAAGCGGCTGACCCCGTCCGTCCATGACCAAAGTCTGGCGACTGTCAGCGAGTCCTTCAAGACGATGGCAGACCTGTCAGCAAAAAAAAAATTTCGGATCCAAGATGGCGCCAAGGAGACCCGTCCATATTTGGTTCTTTGCTTTTCGATTAGCTGGTCCAGGCATTGTCACTTGTCAGCGAGGCGAAGGTCGCCTCGCAGCTGACATGACTATCGGATTTCTGCTGTCTTTGGACTAGCAAAATTGAGACCTGAAATGGCGGTGGCCAGGCCTGAAAACTCGAGATCGGGGTCAAAGTTGAGCAGCCACGTCTCAGAATTTGGTACCAACTTCCAAAAATCCCACCAACTCGATCGTCTGGCAGCCAGACCAGACAGCGCGCTGTTATCAGAGACTTTGGACCTTGTAAACCGAACGCCCATGATGCAAGTTTTTGTTTAGGGAAACGTTATCACAATCCGAGAACTGTCAGTTGGTCGTCTCAAGGTTGCCAGACAGTGGGAAAGTGGGTCTCGTCTGAGAGATAAGTTGACTTTTTCCTCCCACTTATCACCACGTTTTTCATGCAGGCTTTTAGCTGCGTTTATCCGAGTAAGTCTTGCATGTTTACACCTGATTTACCTACCATGACTTGGCTTGAGTCAACTTGAATTCGTCATAGTAGCTCTCAAAGGTTTACATGCATGGCTCAGGTAAAAAGTATACTCAAGTCAGGTATGGACAAGTAATGGTAGGCAACAGGTTTACGCACATGACCTACTCAGATTCAGGTATCTTAACGTCTGCATAACCCCTTCACTTATTCCATATAGAAATGCATTTAAACTATGTCTTACATGTAAACCAGTTTACCCGCCATGACTTGAGTGAACTTTCTAAGTAAAGTCAACGTAGGTAAAACCGGCTTACACGAGTATACTTTTTTATATAAGTAATCATTAAAGTCAAGTGATAGTTAGTAAAACAGGTTTATATGCACGATGACTCAAATAAAGATATCTTTAGTCTGCATGTAAAGTGTATGACTGTCAGTTAAGTGGAAGTTGGGAGATGAACCTCATCACTTGTTTGATGTATTAATACACACGCTTGTGCTGCCATCTATTGCCCTTCAAATGCACTTATAGTTTATGGCAGCTGTCACTTTTAGGCAAGTTCTGGCGAACTTATCACTTCAACACTAAAGTGGCGAAATTATGCAAATCCACAAATCTTGATGACATAATACTTGAACGTTCCCTTGCACGACATGTATCCCATCCGAGTTTTTTGAGGAACTAGGCCTATTTTCCCGAAGTACTCTGGCACCAGAGGGCAGAGTGAAAAACGATCACTCCTAACCTGCCACAAGGTCTCGGCGAGGAAAGTGGTTGGGAGCATCACCCCGCTTCCGCCACTTCCGCCTAGCGATCGCCCACCAGAGGGCGCTGGCGGTGACCTTGAGGCGCTCCAGCCTTGAGGTGGCAGAGTCGGCGGTAAAAAAAAGAATCGGAAACGAGGCCACAGCGTTCGGGCCTCCCCCTGGCGGACAAATCGAGCACGCCAGACTGTGGACAGCCTTGGATGATGGGGGTGAAGGGTCAACAGCAGGTACCAAGAACTCTTCTGAAGAGCTGCCAACTGGTGTCTCCTCGATCAACACTTTCGTCTGTTTCCGAATTTGGCACATTTCCTGATTGGGTTGCTAGGCAACTGAGTAGACCGGCTGCCTCGTATGAGCGCCATCTATGAACCTTTGCGAGCAACTATGCAAAAACTTGAGATTTTCAGCCACTGCAGGGCTTGGATCATGCTGATCAGCTGCATGCCAAGACAATTCAGAAGCAATCTTGACGCCATCTTGGGGGGCGTCACGTGGTACACCCACGCCATGCAAATTGCTGCTGGAGAAAACCGCCACCCAGTTTACACGGTCACTCGGTGGCCACCCCCCATCAAATTGGGCAGACATGAAAAACGTGGGCCTGCCTCGAATGTAGGTCAACATTTATTTTTACTTGCATGGCAAGTGTTTTTTTAGCGAAGCAAATTCGCTGCTTTTTGCGCCATTTCGAAACGACATTTCAAAACTTGAGTTAAACGAATCGGAAAACATGCAATTTTTTTCCACCACAGAATCGTGCATGCTGTTAACGAGCTTCACACTTGCAAGAATTCACAGCAGTAGTTCTAGCACGCCATGGCACTCAAGTTAAGCCTGTTTAAGCTGTTTACATGCACGAGGTGCCTCGAATGAAACCACCCCGAACAGATTTGCAAGTATAAAGTAAAAGTATGCAAAACGTTTACATGCATCACTTAGATCGAGGCATCTGAAAGTCAGCATGAAAACAGCACACATGTCTTTGGCTGAATCTTTGCACAGCCATTCATTCTTGAACAATCTTGATCAGGCAGTGTTGCCCTATCTGCCTTTAACAACAAATCAGATTTAATCCACGTTTAGAGCAAAACTGCAACCGAACAGGCGTTTAGTCGAAGGTGCCAGTCAAGGTTAACGACTCTGTAGGTTACAAAAGTGAATAAAAAAATCAAATCTTAAAAAAACATGCCTAATTAAAAACTGGCGATAGACAGCCAGCTCAAAGCGCCAACGTGCTTGCAATTCATCAAATTTTTTTAACAATGCAAGACGTCATTCCCTCTTGTGAATCCTTGATAAAAACGTGACATATTATCACCCTACCTACCACGAAAAAAATCATAAAAAACTATGTCAATGGGTGTCTGAACATTTGCATGAAGCAGCTGGGTTAAAAACAGGCTGCATACAAGTAGCCAGTTTTCTTCACCGAGACTTCAAGAAAGTAGGTTCACAAAAAAGCTGGTTCCTCCAGGGGTCACATCAGGGTAAAAAAAGCGAAGCACTGAAGCAGCTGCCCCTGGTCGCACCCCTGGCTGGCTAGCCACAGACGACAACGCCCTAAGACGCACTGTGACGTCACACCAGGCGCTTGCCATTCCACAGCGCAGCTTGTTCAGCCTCGAATTCCGTAAGTGCAATTCGGGTTTATTTGTGCTCCGATCTCCGCATAGAAAACCGGTCTAATTCGAAGCCCGGCGCCGAATCTTGTTTTCAAATTCCCATTTCATTGTGTTTCACTTCCCTTTTGCTTTCAAAGAGAGCATTCATGGACTGCCCCCGTCCGCCATCTTGGCTCGCGAGATCATGCGAAATGTCTGGTAGCGTAAAAACATGGCACCAATGTTGAGTCCAAACTTTGCACGTACATGTAAACTAATGTGTACATGTACCGTTCACTTCCGGTCGGACTGAATGGGCCAATGAGCGCCGACGTGCCATCCTGCCGCCATCCACCCAAAGCAAATTCACATTAACGGCAGCATTCCACACAGAAAGAGAGATGGACTGGTCTGAACTATAATTACTATACAATTTTATAGTTTAAGCTAATTAACACTTTAACTTCCGGTTTATAAAAATGTGTATTTTCATAAACCCCATGTATCGCCAGCACGTCAATTACAACATTTTAGATTTAAGCAAATCCCACGTGTTGAATTTCGCGACGCTCTTTCCCGATATAGACAATGCAGCCGCCATTACATGATGGAAATGCGTGAAATTTGAAATGAAATCCAACTGGCGAGTGGACGAAATCAACCAAGTGTTTACCAAGCAAGTGCCAATTAAGCAATTCCTACCAAATCAGACAGAAATAAACTTATGGCGCTTCAGGTAAAGCAAAATCCCTTACAGCCATTTTTTCATTGATTGCATTTTTCAAAACATTTTGTTTCATGTAAGGCAAAAACAAAACATTTTGCTTCATGTACATGTAAGCAAAAACGAAACATTTTGTTTCATGTACATGTAAGCAAAAACAAAACATTTTGTTTCATGTAAGGTAAAAAACAAAACAATGAGCAATATCAGACTTGCCCTGATGCAAAAACCATGTTGGACGTCACTTCACCAACCGAGGGTCAAATATGGCGTGTCAGTCTGGCAGCACTGGCTGCACGAAAAGCAGGAAGCGCCGCCAGGCTGACCCGCTGGATGTCGGGTCATAAAGCGGACGACGCTTCAGCCAAAAGCGCTTTTTAGGTCTTCAAACCCATTTCTCAAATTGGAACGTTGTGTGGCTTACTTTACGCGCAGTTTTATGGCTCTCAGCCACCAACGGCGCTGGGATGCTTTAAGGCTTTAAGGCCACGAAGGGTTGGGGGGGAAGAAAAAGAGAAAAAATGGCGCAATTTGCGAAATTGCAAAATAAAAGCTGGCGTTTCGGCGACCTTCCAAAGGGAAATGCAAAAATAAAAACATGAATTCCGGGCGGCCATCACAGAGGCAATTCCACGTTTCAAAACACTGTAAATCTATTGACAGCGAGTGGGCCCATGGGTGGCCAGACACTCGCGAGCATTTTCGGCGCTTTTGGCTCGTTCCCGCCGCCAGGGGGCACATTTTGGGAACACCAGGCAGATGACAAGTTGGTAGCAGGCTGGGTGTCCTTTTGAGAGTAACATCTCTCTCGAGTCAAAGCTACAGCAGTACAGAGTTGAAAATGACTGTGCTGAGAGTGCTGCCTGAGAGAAAACAGCTCTCAAGATTCGTGTCATTCAGATAGCAACTCGCCATTCGAACCAGTTTCGAGTAATTGAATAATCGAGAGTGCTGTCTGAGAGTTGTGACGAAAAATGCATCTTGTCCGATAGTACAATCATGAGTTACTATCGCTCTCAACACTCATACATGTATTTACACTGGGTTTGACACCAACTTGGACTCGGAAAGTTGCACTAACATTCAGTTGGAGTTTTGCTGAATCAACATTTCTGTACTTGGGTTGCATGTCATTCTGATGCATTTTATTGTTGCATCTTACCTATCAATTTTGTTTGCTGCAAATTTCCTACACATTCTATGTCATTTTATTACCAATTTTCCTTACTTTTTGTACTTGGCTGAATCTACCCCATCCCCCACCACATGACATCTCAGATGCTGACTGTGGGTGTAACCCCATTGGTCAACTGCGGCACACCCTGTATATTTCAGACTGACCATCACTGCCACCAAACTGGTTACATTCTAAACAGACATCATCCGCTGGGCTGTCAAAAGGCCAGCATGGTGCTGCTGACGTCATCCTGGAATGCGGCTCGCCCCACGTGACCTGCTTTGCATAAAACCGGCCAACTGGACAACAAATCAAAGACGTCCATTCCGCTGCCATGTTCGGCAGTAACGAACGAGTTACGCACCACCTCCATCAACACCAGCCATAAAACAGCTGGGTAGTTTCCATTTCTGCCCCTAGATGGCATTCGAAGCATGAGTCAATGTTATTTTTCCATTGACCCTATTAGCAAGCAGCCCATAAAAAACCCATTCAAAAATCAAACTGCGGATGCCAGATCTCCTTGGAAGTCAAAAACAGAGTTCATACTCAAACTAACAAAATCATTTCCCCTGACTATCCCTGACCAACCCAAGAAAATTTCCCTGACTTTTTGCAAAAAAGTGAACCGGTTTCTGCAAAAATTTTGCAAAACAATGAAAAAATGAACTGTTATTTGCAAATTTTTTTTACTGATCCGATTTTTCAAAATTTTTACAAAAAAATGCAAAAAAGTGAACCGGTTATTGCAAAAATTTTGCATGAAAATTAACCAGTTTCGCAAAAAAAAAAAAAAATGGTTTTCACTGCTGACTTTCCCTGACTCTCCCACACCATCTTGCTCTTCCCTGACTCTCCAGGTGCGTATGAAACCTGAAAAAGCTGAACCTCCGCTAGTCGCAGAATGGCACACGTGGTGCGCACTGACCAAAGCTATGACACATCCAGCATGCAAACTTGCCAGAAGCCATGAACCCAAACAGCCTCTAGGCGAGTGGCTCACCGACCAGAAATGCGCTCCATAAAGGTTTTTTTGCGCCTCACTTTTTTTTTCCAGTTTCCTAGCAGAAACTACTATTTCGGTGCATTGACTCAACCTGTTGTGGGCCAGGCGGCGTTGCGTCACCCCGCATTAACCCGGTTAGAACGACCGCGCATCTTTCGGGACAAATACCGGGAAAAAAAAAAATAACGACATTGTCGAAATGAACTTCTTGGTGATGTGCAACACTACTGGAATTTCAAAACTTTTCAACGACTCGAGTATGGGCCGTTCAAATTTTGTGTCACAAAATCTATCCCAGCCACCCCATATTCTTGTGTCAGCAGTTGCCACACTTCACCCCCACCTCATTGTTTGGTGACAATCGTTGGTAAAAAAAATTCAACATGAGCTAATTTCTATCAAGATGATTGGTTCATGCCCACTGAAAGTGCGTTGTGACTTTGGGGACACCCTGCATGAAATTACCAAATACAATTTTTCCTATCCTGATCAACATATTGAAATAATTTTTTTGTAAACATTAACAGGGATGTGCAACTTAAAGAAACGTATATGATATTAATAAAAACGATAATTCTACCTTTGACCTCTTATTTTGCTTTACGGACGATAGATGGCAGCACCTGCCATCTGAATGGGAATAGGCATGTAAGAGATTTACTGTCGTTGGCAAAATAAAGAATATCTGGAAAAATTCCAACAATGCAGGAACTTACCATCCATATAAACTTTGAATTAAAACATTTAGTTTCATTTGAAATTATCATATCTGTCCAAAATTATCAAAATTCAATTGCAAAAAATCACTTTCATTGGGCATGCTCGGACATCCTCTACGACTTTGTTTGTCTTCAAAAAATGTGGATGGCTTCATATTTGGATGATGTTCAGATGGTACCATAAAATAATTATGGCGATAGCATCCCCAATGAGAGCAAAGCCCTGGTGGCGGATTTCATGACTTTTCTGCACAGCGATACCAATCTGATAGCATCTGGCATTGCTCGAAGGTCAATGCCAAAGGGCAACTTCACAGCAGGCAACATCAAAGACAGAAATTAACTGCTAGGTAACAATCAGAGGGCAATTACTTTTAGGCGAATCTCGCTGTCCTAAAACGTCCAAAAATTGAATTACGTGCAAAGATTTCATGACATTAATGTCAATTTCAACACATGTCCAGCAGACCCTCGGGGAGCTCATGGACGACCCCATCACCAAGACACTAATCTCATCAAGCAGAAACACTCGAGTGCAAAACGTCCCACCATCAAGCTGTTAACCAGACGATTTGCTTAATTAATGTACGCTCCAGAGGTCAAAGCTCAACTGTCAATTCAGCAGATCGACCTTTAGCCGAGGAGTCCAAACTCGTTAACCGAACGACCTTTCCACGTGAATTGCACGGGCATGACCAGTGACTGGCAAGTCATCTGCGCAAATCTCGCTTGCCGAACGCAGCGCGGGCAAGATTTGCGCCTGCCGAAAACGCCGGTTCAACGAACACGGCTCTCCTTCATGAGCCAGGCTCAAATTCCCCAGGGAAAAACTAGGGCAAACCAAAAAAGGCGAATGGCTGCCTAATAACAAAGTTGGAATATAAACAACCCAATTCAAATCCAAACAGTCTGGCTCGACTGCTGGGAGAAAACACTAGCGCAATAGACCCCATTTCGAGAGCATGCTTGGCAAAGCACATCTTTGGGCGCCATTTTGTTGCAGAAAGCAAAAACATGGCTCTGGACTTTCATCCAGCATCCATGCTTATGATAACTGCAAAGCATAGCCAGAGCTAATTTGCTTATTACACAATGTGGTACCGTACAGTAGTCGCCATAAATGCACCAACCACAGTGTGGACATGTTTAAAGCCTATTGACAGTAATTATTTCCAGTCATAATTTTGGACAGATATGATAATTTCAAATGAAACTAAATATTTTAATTCGAAGTTTATATTGATAGTAAGTTCCTGTGCTATATAAAATTAAAAGACATTTCGTTTTTAGAATTTTTCCAAATTCTAGATCTCTCATATTTTCCCATTCAGACGGCAGGTGCTGCTATCTACAGTATATATCGCTCATAAAGCGTCAAACATAGAATTATCGTTTTTATTAATATCATATGCATTTCCCCAAGTTGTCAAGAGCATATCCAATAAAACTCAAGTCCCTGTTAATGTTCACACAAAAAAAAAATATTTTAATATGTTGATCGGGAAAGGAGAAATTGTGGTTCGCAATTCTGTGCAGGGTGTCCCCAAAGTCACAACGCACCACGTCGTGAATGTGTAACCCACCCTAGTGATGACATCATTACCATTACTGACCAAAAAAATTGATTCCAAAATGATGAATTTTTAGTCATAACTCCATATTGCAGCGTAATCACTATAGATGGCGCTAATATCGTGCTTAAAGAGCAAAATACCCTTTCGAAATGCAGCTATTTTTACATTACAGCCGACATTTTGCGACAACCACCGCTCGAAATCCCATTGACGCGGCTGCGACAAGCCCGACCAGATGGCAATTTAGTCAAAATATCCCAATTCTCAAAAATAGACTAGCAGCGCGTACGTGTCTGGTACGAGTGCAAATTAAGCGACATAAACACCGGTGTCGACACCCCGCGCGCCGGAAAAAACAAGATGGCGGACGCATTTGCATAAAATGCGTTTCGAGGCAAACCAGTTTGCGTGGCTGGAGGAATCGCCCTGCACAAACATCGTCGAAAAATACAACTTGCCACGGCACTGAAACGCGTCAACTGGACGAAATCCCCAAGACTCAAACGGAAATAGAAGCGGTTGTTTTTCCACTTACGCGGTTTTTTTAAACGCACTTAAGGACCATTGAAAGCGCGCTGTGACTTTGGGGACACCCCGCATCAAATTTCCAGAAACAATTTCTCCTTTCCTAATCTACGTACATTGTATGAAAATAACTTTTTTGTTAACATTAACAGGGACTTGCGTTTTATTGGAGGTGCTTTTGACAACTTGTGGAAACGCATATGATATTAATAATAACGCTAATTCTACGTTTGACTTTTTATTTTGCTTTATGAGCGATAGATGGCAGCACCTGCCGTCTAAATGGGAATATAAGAGATCAGGGTTTATACTCAAATTTACAAAATTATTTCCCTGACAACCCAAGTAAATTTCCCTGACTTATAAATCGTGTAGAAATTTTTTTAAACCTGCCCATGAGAAAAATATAATGTTATTAATATCAACTTTTGGAAATGGTCAGCAGAAATCTCAAAATAATTAATAAACATGTAAAAAATTATTTTTTGG
>JAQFYZ010004452.1:0-11054 GCA_034695085.1 Cylindroiulus punctatus | reverse complement strand
CCATAAAGCAAAATAAAATGGTCAAATATAGAATTATCGTTTTTATTAATAGCAAATGCATTTCCATAATTTTTCAATAGTCCCATCCCAAAAACACAAGTCCCTCTTAACGTTTACAAAAAAATTATTTTAATATGTTAACCAGGAAAGGTCCTTAGGAGAAATTGGGTTTCGAAATTGTGTGCAGGGTGTCCCCAAAGTCACACCGCACTTTCGAGCAGCCTTGAAGGCTGTACACCTATTAAACTAGGTAAATACAGTAAGTGCATTGCTGGCAAGTTTGATTCGTTTTCGTTTAGGAAAACTTCAAGACAACTTTTCATTTGCTCGAAGCTCATTAATTTCTAATTATGAAAATGTCACGGAAATCATCGCGAACCAAAAAAAATCTGCTCGCTGTTTGTTTTGGGCCCGGACTTATTCCATATGCGTTTCAAACACGCTTTGATGAGTTGAGTATAATTCGCTGGCTCTGAAATAATAATGAACGTGCGCTCTCACCAGGCTCGATGATCAGTCATCGAAATAGGGGGACCCGAATGCAACAGATGTAAAGGTGCGTTGACATAAGTTGCCATGGCAACGCGCGTGACATCATGGCGTCGCCTAGCAACCGACGGTACAGGGGGAAGGGGGTGAGACTGGCGGTGTACATGCACTGCTCGGAGGGAAAGGAGAGGGTTTTACTTAGTCTGCTTATCCGGCTTACTTTTTGCAAGCGCTCAAGAATTTCAATGAAAATGGATCTCGCTTTGCTTGAATTCCTCGCGGGCGAGTGATTGGCACGCCACGGCCCGTGCACTCGGAGCACTCATCGGGGAGATATTAATCCCAATTTTCAGGTCGGGCCAAGATCATATCTACATTCACCCGCTATGGAGGTGAATGTTGCTCAGGAAAATTAATTTTCACCCGCTCAAAAAGTTCGGTGGATATCGGGAGAATGCAGGGTTGCCACCATTATTGTAATGGAATTATCCGAAAATTTGAAATTAAATGGCTCTTTTCGTGAAAATCAAGGAGTTGGAAATGCAGCGAAATAAATGGAAGCACGTGCACATGACTCCCAAGACCTAGAAACTGCCACTGGAGCAGGAAAAGATTAAAAAAATGTTTGCTTTTGAAAAAAAGAATTTGCATAAGTTATGCCATGGCAGAGGTGTTCATAAAAATACCAAGGAAATGTAAGGTAACATGACCTGAAACTCTGGGAAATATCTGAGGAATAAAAATGGATTTACTACTTGTATCAGATTTTTGACCATAGACACTATGCATGGGTGTCATATGGATGTCGTGAAATGAAATTCACGGTCTTGGAAGTGATGAATAAGTCACGTATAACTTTTCATGAAACAATGTTAAGTGTATGTTGATTTATCTTAAGTCGAATTTACGACGGCAGGAGTTTGGTCATAGCACCTCTACTACAGGTAAAGCGCGTCATTGTGCCAGTTTTATTATTAAAATGTGTAGTTCTTTTATGATTGCTGCTTGATGAGGATGCTGTAAATACACGGTAGAATTTGCTTCGTATACCTGTGTGCGTCCATATGAACTGATTTTAGTTGCAGTGTTCCTCTCAATCTAGTGTTGCTCCACTTTTCATTGCACCTTTAAATTAGCGTTTTGGGAAATGCAAATTTACACCTAGCACTCAAGAGTCAGTCTCTAAAGTGGATGCGTGAATTTGGAATGTAAATTAAGCGTAGATGCACATCCATGGCGTTGTGTTGCATTTGTGCCCACTGATGTGACCCAATGTAAGTGCCCAAATATCAGCGCCAGTGTCGAGTACCGTTTATCCGGCACTTGTATACAGTATGTACTGATATTTGCAGAACACCAAGCCTGGTTTTGTCAGAATTGGCTGCTGGCAAACGATAAGGCCTAACATGGAGCCAATAACAACAATACTTGCTATGCGGCGATCATGCTAACCCTGCTTTTGAATTTTGTGGTAAAACAAAAGATGTTGAGTACAGGAATTTTAATACTCATCCATTGTCTAATTTTGTTTTCGTTTTATAGGCAGTTTCTGGCTTAATCAATCTGATGCTGGCATTGTTTGTTTGTGGTTTCAGGTTGCCTGTACCACGCTAGTTATTTTTATTATTTTATTCAAAAAATAAGCCAGCCAACGATGTTTCCCCAAAGAATGCGGATCGAACTTCCCATCTCTCGTTTTTCCGCTCTTGTTGCGTGGCTCTGATCAATAAGTACATCTAATCAAAATTTATAGTTACCTCATTCCACATGATCAGAGATAGCAGGTGGCCCCATGCCATGCTCGTTAACAACGTGATCCATTGTCCTTTGGTGTCATCTGAAACCTATTTGTCAATCCAATTTGGTGCAACGTGTTTTTGCACTGAATTCTCTTAACGATTTTTTTCCATCTCCCCTTACTTATGTACGACTGTTTTTTTTCTCTCTCTCTTTCTTAGGGGCGCCATGGTGACATTCCCGAAATGGAGAATGACTTCCAAGCCCTGGCTTTGGAAACGGGATGCAACCCACCTGAGGTAGGATGCAAGCATATTTTCCTCCATCAAGAAAACTATGTGAGTAGAAGAACGGTTCATTAGTCTCATAGGATGTAAGACGTAGTTGTAAGCATGATTAAGTTAGAAATTCGTTTTGATTTGATGTTCTGTGAAGATTCGGGTTTTGTGATTGACGAACTGGGAAGGTTTGTAGCAATTGTTGCCAGGTATTGTAACGTAATTAACTAATAATCGAGCAGTTGCAATAGATTGTAAGTAAATTGAAGTGTGGTGTTCATGTTGCTGTTATACTGTTATAAGATATCCTGCGTTGGCCATTACCAACTCCACTTGGTTGTCTGGATGCTGCATTAATGTACTTGTGCAATATCTCTAATGGCATGCACTATGCACTATTTAAGCTAAGAGTTACTTAGTGCAATCGTTTTCATATTTGCTGAAGCAATATCTAGCGTTTTACATGCATCTTCATGGAGCTAGGTGGTATGAAAAATGTGCTGTGTCCGAATTTGTGTATTCGTCGAGTTCCATGAACACACTCAACTGTTTCAAGGATACGACTCCTGATAATTA
This sequence comes from Cylindroiulus punctatus, assembly GCA_034695085.1. Lineage (NCBI taxonomy): Eukaryota > Metazoa > Arthropoda > Diplopoda > Julida > Julidae > Cylindroiulus > Cylindroiulus punctatus. Next base: position 7,974 of record JAQFYZ010004452.1, on the reverse strand, counting down.
GCAACAATTAAACGGTATTTGCTCTCATTGGCATCGATTTCGCCTCACCTTCTTGGCGTATTGCAGTGTCTTCATCTCGTAGCAAGGAGGTGATCGATGGCCCTTGAATTTGATTAATTTGATGGGGGAATTTTTTCCTTCCACATGTACTCAGCTGATTTGCACTCAGCGTTTGATAGCATTTTGTGAAAAACGCCTCCCTTTCATTTTGAGTTAAATGCACGAAGTGCATTATGTAATTTCGTATTACACGTTCCCGGTGATATATCGACGAAGAATCCTCCTGGAACATCTATTTTGACAAGCAATGTCTGCCTTCACTTTAATATGACTTCATTATAATTATCGGAAAAGACATCTTTCAAGTGTCGATTGTTAGCTTTTCAGGCGCCATGCATTCACATTCCAGAGCTGCCAGAGATTGATTGTGCCAGTTTAATTCAAATATTTGAAGGCACCGAAATTGGTAGGTATAAATGACGAACACATAATGCCCTTCATCGATGACAATTACACGATGAAGGCTCGGTGTTTAAAAAAATGCTCACCGAGGTGATTTTTATTAAAAATGTGTAGTGCTTTGTTGACGCAATTTGAATGCACCAATGTACGGGGTGATTATGAAAAAAAAAATTCGAGGCAGTGATTTCAAAATTGAGTTTTTCTTTCGGTCTGCGAACTGTGACTTGAATTTCAATGAGATTTCGTCAACGCGTGCTTTTTTATTCTAGTTTTCACCTTCTTATATTTGATGAGCTCTTTAAACTCACCAAATTGCTTCCGTAGTTGGTAGGCTCCTCACATATGCCTGCAGATCTGGAGTTATGATATCATGCTGCCCCGGTGCCTTGGGAAAGTTCCGAAGGATGTATTGAAATGAAACGACTTACTCGCTCCCAAATGAGCTGAATTTGGAGAAATTTTGCTGTAATGGAAAAAAGTCTGCGTCAACGTAGGCCTTGGGGCCTGGCCACGAGGACATGGTCCAAGGCTGCTGTAAAGATGTCCGACCAACGTGTCTTGGTTGATGAAATGTCTCGGCCATTTCCTTGCAAAATCAGTGAACGACTCCCACGTTTTTGTGGTCGCAGATTCATTGCCAATCTCTGACAATGACATTGTTGGTCACGAGATAGCGTCAGTTACTGAGCTAAAAACCATGATTTGTTGTAAGTCCGCATTACACAGGTCGTTTGTCAGAATGGGCTAGCATCAGGTTTCCTTAATCTTGCCATTGTGGAGAAGAAATCGTTATTTTGTCCTTCTATATCAAGCATCTCCCACCATTCCTATCTTAGTTGAGGATGCTGTGATCATCTGGAAATTCAGAATAATAATTCATAACGCCAGTGCTTCTCACCAAATCTGACAACACACACCTCAAAGTAAAACGTAGAATCTATGGGCCATTAGATAATCCAGCTATGGAGTCTGCAATGGTTCAGTGTCAACCAGGAACGTGTCAATCTGAGTGGTAACCTCATGTTAGAGAGCAAACGTTTTTTTAATATTTTTGCTATCATGTTTGATATTTTTTTTTCAATTCCTTTGTTGATATTCCCTTACAAAATCATTGGGGCCAATAAAATTATTCTTTATCACTTTAGGGAGGTTGATAATTTAATGCATGGGTCCCAAGTCAGGACATTTTATTATTTTAGAGAGAATGTTATTTTACGCAGGATGATTTTAGACAAGTTCTACTGTATCGTACTGTTTCTGCATTTTTCCAAGTGCATCCATGCTATGACATTGCTTAACGTTAAACGCGGAAACTTGGCACCAATTTGTTTACATGTATTGATCAATTTATGGGTCTCGAATAAGCCCAAAAGCTCCGAAGGGAATTTGAATAAATTGCAAAGGTGGGTTGTTATGACAACGTCAGTATACAGTTCTTCAAACAAAGACTGACAATTGTGTTTGTATTTATGATATCGGTGACGGGTATAACTGCATTCATGAGGGAAATGGAGACTATAGTAATACACTTTGATAAAGTAGTAGAGGGAAAAAGGAAAATCAGACACTGTTTGAGTGATGGGTACACGTACCTTGTGCTTGGGAATAATGCAGAAGTCTTAACTAGATTTGATTCCAGGTAATAAACATGTATTGGGGTGATGCAAATTGCGTTGGGCTTAGCATCTTAAAATTTGACAGCTGAAGTGATCAGAGTTGATGCATAATTAATTGGAAAGCGCGTTTATAAAAAATTACATGTACATTACAATTTTTCGCTAAAGTCTAAAAAGTTAGTTCTTTTTGCACCCTATATGAGAGCAAACATTTTTTTCCCCCCGTATTTGTGAAACATTGATTTTTGACGTTTGCATACGCCACATTATTTTGAGAATCTTAATTCTGGAACGCTGTGGTATATGAAGGTTTTTTATTGACCGAAGTTTGGACATACATTGTAAACGCTATACATGTACATCTGCATTAAGCAGATTTGGTTGCTTCATCCCTGCATTCTGCTCTGGTGCTTGGTCATGCGTTTTTGATCAATTTATTCTTTCAAAGTAAGGTTATAACAGTAGTACACTTCCAATCTGAGGCCATGGCAATCCGTGTCGCGTGGCAGCTGAAAATATTCAAAGATAACGTGTAAAATAAATGTTTTTGTTGGATTGCTATCGTGCAAGAATGCCTAATCAATATTAATTGCAACTTGTATTAAGTTGGTCTATGGGATTGCGTTGGTTACAGCATTTCAGGCTATGACAGGGACGTTGTGCCTCTAATTTGAGTAGCGGATTTTTTGGATTATTATATATCATATGCTGGATGACCATCTCTTAACATCAAACAAGCTCTAAAAATTCCAAATATTTATGTGAACGTTGAAATACGCTCCATTGTTGCTGCTATGCAATCGCCAAACACTATTACGATTTGGCGTGAGCAGATGGGTCCTTGGAATGTTATCGATTTTTTATCAATGAGGTGCTATCACCAGTTGGCCAGTTCATAACGTTTACGAAGTATTTTGAGGCCAGACACGGTGGCCTATAGCTGCATGCTGTGCAACATTGGTATTGGCTGCATGGCATTTATGCTCCCAGATTGCTCATAATTGTATTTGCCTCTGGTGGCGATATTTTTTGTTATAAAGCAAATGGCTTCGGCTTTCAAAAAATAAATGCATTTCCCCTTCGGAAAATGTTTTCCACTCTTTTCGTTTACTGTCGTGCCGACGTCCCTTCCCATTCTGCTCAACGTCGTGATTAAATTTGATCCAATTTTACCATTTTAATGAAAGAGCGTAAACCAATTATAATGCAGTGAGCCGAAAGGTACCTGGCTTTCACAAAACATGGTGATGGGATTTTGCGACCCAATATTTTCCAAGCGTGTAAAGCTCAAAAATAAGGTTAGGCGGAATTTGCGAGTGCATGTTTGTTCAAACTGTCATGGCATACTCTGTTCATCGGCATCCTGTCACGCAAACGGTTACTTGGAGGTATTATTTTCATCCAAAATTGGCTTCTTCCTTACACGGCGAACGCTCTGGTGTACCTGGCGACCATAATAATTGCATTTGATACGCCTCAATTAGCTGTTTATTAATTTAATTACCGCTATCTTTGATTCTCCTCAACCTGACTCCACGTGGAATTAACTAAGCATCTCAATCAGTAGCGAGTGTTGAGTTTGGAGGTGTTCTTGAGACCAACTTCATCCACGTACAGGTATTTAAAGTGGAACAGTTTTTGCTTACTCGGACAAGAAGAAGTTAAGGCTAACAATTAATTAAGCAGTTCGAAAGCTATCAGTACATATGGAAAATAATCGTTATGAAAATAACCTAAGTCAAGATGCATAGAAAGTTTTGTAAACAAGCTCAAGTTGATGCGACAACAAATGAATCACTCCATTGAACAACGTTGTACCCAACAAAATCTAATTTTGCAGCAAAGTAAATAAAAGTGATTGCTTTGCATTAACGCTTACGTCTATGAAAATCGCATATTTAAAGCAACAATGTGGTGATACAGTACCTACATGTATATGTAATACCACATGCTAACCAACCTATCGTACTTTTGCTAAAATGTACCACTTTATTTGGGTGAGTGCGTCAATTCTCTATAAAAAGGTTTTAAAATTCTACACATTTTTGAAAAGAATTTTGTAAATTGGATTTGGTGGTTCTGCAACTTTTTAAGAGTTTATCTGAACAAAAGCAATTGTGGTTGATATGTTCTGTCAATTGCATTGGCAGGTGTTGATAACGAAAATCAGACTACTGACATCATATACTAACAGAATTTCCCATAATTATGAAGTGAATGAAGCTAGTTTTTCGCAAATATTTGGTGAAATTTGTTGTGAGTGCATCGTGTGAATTATTAATGAATAACTAATCTGCCAGGGTCGTTGACTTATTAACGCTTGAAATTCCAACATCCAGTTTTGTGCTCCATCCAGATTGAAGCAAAATCTGTGTGCAGTGTTACTTCAAACGCTGTTGTACATTTTGATGGTGGAAAATTTCTTCGATGCATTTATTCCAATAACGTGGCTAATGGCTACACCCAGTTTTAATCATTTGTTCATTGCGCAACGTAAAACAGGATGTAAATGAGTTTGTTACATGTGCGAAGAATCTGGGATATGAGAGGAATCTGAATTCGGCAGCTTCGCGTTGGTTCCTAAACTACCAAGACCCACAGAGCGTGGGCATAAAATGTATATTTACGACCAGATTGAAAATGCTAACTCCTAATATACACTGTAGCTCGCTTATCCGCACAAGCGAATATAAGCCATTTTGCCAATAATTTTTAAATCAAGACAACACATGCCTGTGTGCTCATTTTAAACCCTCTCTAATGAAATCGTGGACGTCAGCTTTAATAGATTCATCTATTAAAGTGTGCTTCCACCACTAAGCAATTTGTGGGACCGTTAGTTAGGTGAAAGCCGTGTTGAATTATGGGCCAATTTGTTGAATTAAAACGTCCATTCGCCCAAGGTGGACCTTTCATGGACCTTACTTTTACATCGATTTCTGTTGTGTAACTGACTACATTCGCCTCAATGAACGCATTGATAAGACTTCTTTATTGTCTGATTTTTGAATAGTTGAAGTAGTTTCTGTTATTTCAGTCTGGTCGCGAGCATTCAGCAAGATATTGTGAGAATATGAGGTTTAGATGTTAGGAAAATATTGGACAGAAAACAGATTTGTTACTTTATAGTGTTGTTTCCATGTTGTTGCATACGACAATATGCATAGTGACAATAATCATCAAATGTTTTGGCGATTTTAAGTACAAGTGTTGGATGCTACATTAGTGAAATATAAATATTGAACTGTACATGTATATATTACTTGCCATAACTGTATTAAAATCTGTCAGATTTATAGTACATGTAGATGAGGGGCGCTACATGTGAATAACAAAGTGATTATATCGTCACTCTTGAAACTATCACCAGTAATCGAATGAACATTAAAAAAAATCAATGAATGTTCGTCACTGGTTTTCTGCAGATATACATGTACATGTCGGTTTCTCCAGAGGTTAATGTGATCTAGCAGTTCACCTTGAAAATCAATTAAATCAGGTAAATGTCTGACATTGGAATTTGTTTTCTGGGAATGCACGGTGTGGTCGTCCTTCAGGTTTGCTGGCGTAAGCAGACAATCTTCTGTTAAATCATTGTAAGATAAAATGACCAATTATCGTACAGTGTACATGTATATTGAAATTGCCATGCAGCAATGACATCATTGCACATGGTTGATGCGCATTCATTTAGGAGCTACTCCTCAAGTACCTTTGAATGGTCTATACCTTGTATGAATGGTATGAGGGTATGTACTTAAGCACGAAATACATGTTGTGTTTCACAAAATAATTTTACACTATGGAAGGTATTGATCCATATCTACAGGTAGTTACAGGTTCGTGTTATCGAATAACAAGAGCTATATTCCACTAAAGTATTATTGTTAGTACTTTCCTGGTAACTTGTACCGAATCACCTACAGGTTAATGGAAACGCGAAAAATAAGTCACAGTGCACGTTGCAAGCTAAGTTTTAGCTTCTATCGCACACGGAATCAGCATATTTGTTTACATAACAGCAGTGCAGTTATGAGGATCGACGTCACTTGTTCTTTATTATTTAATTTGTGCAAAATTTATATAATTATTTGAACTGGATAATACGAGCCGATATTTTTCAGTCCGTGCATTTACAAGTTCTGCATCAATCGTCTACATTTTTGAAGAATTTGGTCCTGTCCTAACAATTAATCCCTCTTTATCCCCCCCCCCTCCCCCTATATTTTGTGCTCATTGTGTATTTATCTGAAACTAACCTATAAGCGTACTGCTATAAACATTCACTGCCGACATATGAGCCGTTAGGAGAAGCCCACTTTCACATCGAGTCTGCGGCGGGGCAGGGCATGCTCCAAATACTGCCATTACGTTTGCTGTTCGTCTGGCCAATGTTGCTCGGTGTATAATAAAATCCACGATAACATTCTCGAGCAAGGGCACAAAAAAATGTGTAAGGCCCCAAGCGTCTCGAGTGGTTGGAGGCGGTGAGACGAATCAAGATACATTATGATTTAACCTATTTAATCTTAATTGTGCTTCTGTGGGTCATCACATTAATGCTACTGGCTTTCGACACCTAGTGCTCGGCGTCAATCGAAATTCGCTTTCGATTCTTAAGCTTTTTATCATTAGGATGTAATGCTTCCCGCCAGGCGTGTTGGAGTGCTTTTCATTGTTTTAGTCAGTGTTTGTGCTGCGTTTGTAAGCAATTGGTTTTCTCATTCTACTCCCAGCGAGTATCGAGCCAACTGATCTTTTTTTTTTTTCTTCTTCTCCCACTGCTAGCTCTTCTGTATTGATTTGTGTGGCCACCTCGCGCATATACATACACGTCCATATTTCTTTTTCCAACGAACTCTCCTGTTTCCATGCATTACCGGCTGCTCCTCGCCGTATATTGGACGTGTAATTCTTTGAATTCATTTCTGGCGATCGATGCGAAGACTCGCCAGAAGGGTGTATTATTCGCTAAAGGTTATTATTGGGAAGCTGGGAATGGTTGCACGGAGCCCAGTATGCTTGCATTTCGTGGTTTTAGTGATTTCCACGAAACTGGAATCATGGCAGTGACCCTCGGACGTGCTTTGCCAGGGCTTTGCAAATTGGGACTTGGCAGCCTCAGACACCAACAACGAACAACTTGTTGTCCGAGGACTTTCTGTTGCGCAGGTTGTAGTAAAAGCATGGAAACGAGTTTGCCAATTATACTCTCTGCATGGTGATTTTTCACCGTCCTGACTCCTATGCATATACAAATTGACTGGGATCCACAAGTTCCTGGAAGTGGCTTCTGTGTTAAATATCCTCATCCAGACTATTTCTGCTGTCTACGTGATTTCGAAAATAATATAATTACGGAAATACAGGGTAGTTTTTCTTCCAAACTTGTGTACATGTTTGAAAACGCCTGATATCAAATATGTGAACATTAGGTTAACAGTATGTATAATACAGTAGGACACAGTGATGGTATTAGAACTCCTCGAAAATTGCTGTTTATGGATTAATTGAAAGGAGTACAGTTGTTACTGTACATGTAGTATTTCTTATTTCCTTGAGTTGACCATTAAAGATTCGTAGGCTGGCAGTGATATTGATTCGTATCTGGTGCGAATATGGCAGTTAAATGAAGAACTGCCTTTGAAGCTGCCTTTGAGAACTGTTAATTGAAGAAATAACAATAAAGAAGTAGGCCGACACAATAAGAAGTACACAATAAACGAAAAAACAAAATTGTGACAGTAAGGACAGGTGTCATTCTTATCCAATAATTTCTTCATTTCAATGGCTGGGGGTGTCAAACTATTTAAGGAATTCAGGCGCAGCCAAGTGTTAATCTAATGCACAACGTTTCGACGAGTAAACGTCTTCGTCAGGTGCCTTTAATAGAGAT
>JAQFYZ010004451.1:0-11054 GCA_034695085.1 Cylindroiulus punctatus | reverse complement strand
GAAAGAAAGTCATGCTTACCAACTCTAAGCATAAAGTTATTATACGAGTTTTCGTTAATGTTGACTAGTCTTTCTCTCATGGCGAAAACCAGCTCAATCAGAGTGCTCAAGTGGTGACCCCCTGAGGCTTCATCTTCCTCCTATAATTGAAAATGTGAGGTTGTTGTGAGTTAATTGGACCAGCCTGCTCAAGAAGATCGAGGAATTCTTTTATGAAACTCACATCTATCCTAGACTCGGGCATGAGCCCAACAGCTGCCATATAAGTACTTCCAATAGTTTTGATTTTGTCAATGGATTTGAACCGCTCATCGTCGAGTAACTAAAACGAAAATTTAATTTGACAGAAAAATGAATAAATTTTAAAGAAAAGTTCAGCAAATACAAAAGTGGATCAAACAATATTTGCAAAATAACTAGTTTGAAATAGTGCTTAATGGTTATTTTCTCTATCTTGCAATTTTTATTAAATTGGAAAAGAAACAGTGAACGAACCTCGTCAAAATCGGCAATAATCTCATTTAGAAGGCGCAAACACTCGACGCCTTGATTGTTTCCATCCAGTTCAATATAAAATTCGTGGAAATTAGTTATAGATGCAAACATAATTCCAACTTTTGCATAAGATTGATGATACAGATCCTATAACAAAAACGTATAACTTGAAAATTAAGATCTCAACCACTAGGTAATAAAAGTTTAATATTTAAAAACTAACTGAACCTACCATATTATTTCTAAACTGATTATCCAAGAAATGCGTAGCCACATGGCTGGGTAACAAATTAAATAAAATTCGTCGATTGCTGTGTTGTAAGGCATCCATGTCAAGCTTCTCTTCTTTGGCCTGAAACAAGCACAAATACTCAACCAAATTATATCACTTTTTCAATTATCTCCCGCCATTTTAAATGGGCATCTTCAAATATGTAAACGACAATTACAAACAGCTAGCAAAGAAATACCTGTATCTGCCATAAGAAATCCAGTCGACTCGTCCATTCTATTTGGCGTCCATGTATTAACACTGCTAACAGGTGATGGAAAATCACTACCAATCCCACCACATGCAATGGAATTTCACTTCTGAAAATGAAATTAGAAAAAAATACATATAAACGTAGCAAAAGGAATACAATTGGCTTGACATTAAAGGTGTGAAGGTCTTACCTGACATATTTATCATAACTATCAAAAAGTTCAAAGTGGGACAACTGAATGACTAGGCTGTACACAGTTGCCATCGCCACTAAAAGAATAGCTTTCATGATGATCGGGAGACGAAGAAATACAGCGACCACCAAAAAGCCCAAAATACAACTTAGGAAAACATAATGGGGTAAGGGGCAGGAGCGATGGTTGAGTGGATCAGTTTCCGGCACTGTCATATTGGAAGGTGTACCATATGGGAAGTCGGTGCGACACGAAAACTGGAAAGACAACAACAGAACTTTACCGAACCATTATACAGAGTACAATATATTGTTTAAAAAAATATCAAACAATATTTTTGAAAACATAAAAGTTAAGTTACCAGAACAGAAAATTACACCTGCTATTACGTGAACATTTTTGTGAAGTTGAACTTAACATATGTGCAAATAGCAACAAGAAATTATGGCAAAAAATGATGCTAATTATGGAAAAGGCATAACAAGTTTATTGCAGCTGTTATTCAAGCTCTAAGTTGCTGAACACACAAAGAAAGAAACTGAATTCATCACACTTACAACATTGACCTGAGCGATGGTATAGATGAGGATGATAGAAAAGATGGTGATTGACAGACGCAAAACAAACGAATTACTAACATCCCAACCAATAACCTAGAATAAAAACACCAAGGATCTTAGCTACCAAAGCTGAAAATGAGGCAGGTTATAACCAGTTACATAGTGACAGTTAAAATGTACCTTTAATCTGACAGCTAAAACCATTATGAGTAGAACTGATATCCATACAAACGCCGTCACAAATAAAACGATAAGTATTAAGGTTCTGCAAATACATGGTAAATCACATTAGTATTCAATGCTTAATTTTTTCATTACTACAAATTTACGCAATTAATATTTACGGTTCAATGCATTTTACTGACCTTGGCAAAACGGTAACCTGTACTGCTCCCAAAAACAACAATAATGCTAGGGCACATGCGACGCTATTTCCAAATCCATGATCCATTTCATTATGATACTATTATTCAAAATGAATAGAGAAAACATAATTATAACTCAATATTGAGCAATTCAATTTTAAATACTAGATTTATGAGTTTATATTTTTGTTCAAAAATGTAAACAATAATATTCTCACCTGCCGCTCTTTCCCACTCTCTTTAAAACAAAGGGTGATAATATTAACATGGTTTGACTTTTCGTAGTCCACGCTTCGAGCCTCTATTGCCTGCGCCAAGTATTTATTCACTCGATTTGTAGGCTGGTGATAAACACTTGATAATCTGCATTGTTTAAAGACAGAAGGTAACCATTTAATAATATAAATACTTGACGGCTAAAACCCATTTTGGTGCTACGAGCTCACCTTTTCTTGAAAGGCCTTTTAAACTTCTCCGTTACTTTATTCTGAAATACGAAGAGAAAACCTCAAAGAACGCAATGGCATACCTAAATGCAGTGCACAACCAGATCTAGCTAAGTGAATGAGAACTAACTGGACAGTTTGCAAGTAAACGCATTTAAATATGGAATGTCATGCATTTAGTCACATGGAAGAAAGACCACAATGGATAGGGATTGCAAGCGTTCCAAAAGTTCATGCTTGAGTAACAGAATGGTAAGTCATCGCCCACCTACCTCTCGAGCTAATGCAATGGGATCCTGCTTGCAAATTTCATAGAAAGAGGAAATTAAGAATAAATAAAAAAACAAATTCTGCACATATTTTAAACAAACGAAGTTAAAAGAAATTAATAATTTACGTATTTTAGATTAAAAATTAATTTATTTTGCAAATTGTTGACAGTACGAAGGTAAAACTGAAACTGGGCTTGCAAACAGGAGGCCAGTATAAGATGATCATTTAGGAATATGACGAGGAAATCAAGTTCATCGTAAAGCAGAAAGCAGAAAGAAGATTATGATGATAAAGAGAAAGCAGAATATTACGATGATGAAGAGAAAGCAGAAACAATCTAAGCAAGATTCACTTACGACATATTTTGCTATTATGTTAGAAAAATGTTCACCAGTTTTGAAATCATGATGAAACCGAATAATCAATTACGACAAAAACCCAATTTTTCCTTGCTTTTATAACTAACCCAAAACCAATCTATTTAGCTGCCAAATTTCCAGAGAATAACTGCTAGTCTACTAGCTATAAGGAGAAGCGCGAGCCAAATTGAAAAAACAATAACCCTTTATTAAAACGATCCAAAAAAGATTTTAGTCTTCTTCTTGAAATTATTGATATGACGAGTCTTCGGTACACACTTGGCAATGTACAAATGACCACTGTCAGAACTCGGTGGTTCATGTCATCACCAGTCTTGTACGAGCAGCAATGCAAACTAAAATCACAACTGACCTTTTTGGTTGCATTTCCCTTGTCCAACAGGACGGCCGGTTGCATAGCCATGTTGGAGAACGGCACTTCCATGCTGTATTTTATTGAGTGTAACAACTGCACCACAACGTTGGAAACGTTTTTGAAAGACAGCTTCCGTCTAGTGCTGCTGCCTAAGGCATTTCGGACTTGTAGAGTATTGAAAAGTAAGGGCTAGGGGAAAAATTACAAAAGGCAATTCATACACAGAAAAACAATTTATCAGTTTCAAAAGTGATTTGTGACATACCTTCCGTCTCCTCGTTGGAGGGACAATAAAGTACGTTCTTACGTTATGCTCGCGCAGGTATGCGTTTCGCTCTCCCCCAAACCCTGGTTCCAATTCATATTCGGAATGCAGGCAATCCAAAGTTTCATGTGTGATGTGCACTCGCCTGAAACAGTTAAAAACATTCATTGTCCCATCAATTTGTCAAATTAGAAAAACCTTTATACAGAATTCCTCCCAACTTCATTGGCATTCTGACACGTAACAAAACAATAAACATTGTGATGATATTCATGCATTATTCATGTTTAGATGCTATCATAAAAGAACCAAAAGCATTGAAGGAAAATTTATTTCCTGGAAATTACAAATTTGTCGAGTGTTCAGCTGGCTCCGATTTTTATTACCTCCGAAGATATTTTCAGCTTACGTCGTAATTTCGAGCATTCGTTCGTGTCCGGCATCTCCAATCCAACATTATCGAAGGAAATATAATCGTATTTCAAAATTGATCTTGCTGGTGGACTTTATCAATCTAGTTGAAAAGTGTCCATTTCACCAATTTTCTGCCGGTCAATACGGTTTATTGCATCTTGGTTGCCACGCAACAATTTCAAAATGTTCAAATCGTGTGCAGTGGACACCATTAGGGGTTACAATGATTCCATTTGTAGGATAACTGCCATTATACTTGCAGGCATTATAACTTCTTCGTTTGCCAAATACGTTCGTGTAGTACAATAGTGAAATGGGCTTTCAAACTGCTATTTACAGACCGAAGTTGGTGATCGACGTTTAACATAAAAAATACCGTGACTATTTTCCGTAATAAAAGAAGAATGTCAAATGCATGTGCATTAGCCAGGTGTTACGGAATGGTTTCTTGTTACTGAATTGATTTTTAACAATGCTGTACACGAACAAACGGTTTCATTCGGTTGATTCTGAGTATTTTGTTTAGACTAGAAATAACACAACTATTTCCCAACATTTGAAAAAAAAGTACCATTAAAATAAAAATATAAAATGCCAATTATTTGTTAAACTTGCGATCGGGCACGGTATTTATATCCGTCTTGAAATGAACGTTACATTTCACGTTATGGTTCATAGACGTTCAAGTAATCATCTTAAAGGGCAAGGGAATGGTCAAATGATAATGTGATCATTGCTGTGGGGAATCCGTCAACAAATTTCCAAAACAATCTATTTTCCTTCAAACATGCCTGACATAAATTCAACATTGATTGCTCAAATGTCGTTTTAATTTTTTTTATGAAATGCTGACTGAGGGCTGGGGTTGAAAATCATAAAAAATGATGACATATCTAAACTCCTAATCCTATCCATGAACTGACTTTCTAAAAACCTGTACTTCTGAAGTTTGATTGTCAACGTACCAATGAAGTGCAAATCAATTCAAATGGGCAACCCAGCTGCCTACTACAGGTACCAATACATGTACATGTAAGTGACTACCATGTGGTGGTGGTGGGGGATCTGTTCTCAAGATCTTTGTTCAAATTTTCTCAGAAACCCTAACTGCTGCTGATACAAGTCTGGCTTATTTAGGCCGATCAATACAAGTGAAACGATTTCTGAAACCGGTACAACCCATGCTCCGCAACAAGGCTCACACGAAATACAATGAATTTAAAAACTGGTATTATTTGGAAATTTGTCCAACTCACATAATTTTTCAACCTTACCCTGGTATGCCACCGGCCTCCATATAGTTTGCGAGGTTGACGTCGTTGCTCCAGACGTCGTATTGCCACTTCCGCAAGCCGAGCACCCCGCATAGGACACGGCCGGTGTGGATCCCGACCCTCATGTTAAGCTGCACGTCTGTGGCTTCCACGACGGAACTGAAAGATTCAGAGCAGTCAGAAAACGGATCGTGAAATATGCTAAACAACAGCGAGGGAAGGATTGCACATCGCACAGAATTTACAACGGTGCTGACAACATCAAGGGTCTTACCGAAGCACGTACCGAAGCAAATTCTGATGGAATGTTGCATTACAGGAATGTTTTGGGATTCGGCTTATCAGGAAGGCAAGACTGAGAACACACCATGCACTCTTATGGCTATAGTCTCGTGTTAGTAAAGCTTGGTGGATCAACACATCCTTGCCATTCCATGACATGGCCTTTCCATGACATTAAAAACGTGCCATCGCAAAGTGTCAGCATTAACTCATTACCTTCATTTTTACAGCCTTAGACACACATGTATTTCTAGTCTTAGTCATATTCCTAGATTTAGTCATTTAGCTTTAGTCATACGTTTAGCATTAGCCACATGCTTAGCTTTAGCCATGGTTTTAGTCTTAGACCTAGTTTTAGTCATGGGAATATTTCTTAACTTTAGCTATGGAGTTGGTCTTGTAAGACGGTGCAGATAATCAAGTTTAATGTTTACAAAGAAAATCGTATTGTATATTTTTAAACTTAACTGCTTGTTTCTAAACCCCGGGGAAAGAAAACAAAGGTTAACCTTCCATGGTTAAACGTAAACACTGTGCAACAGACTCAAGCAGGAGAACAAATTAAGTCTTCTGATCATCAAACGGAATCGTTGAACTTGACTATGGCAAATACAGTGTTTTTGTAAGCATGCACGAAAATACACAAAAAACACAGGCTTCATGGAAGCTGCCCACAGGGATAAGATGTTAGTGCATATGTGGGGCATGTAGGCTATCCAGGTTTTCAGTGTAACAAGCCAGGATTGAAACAGACACTTGCAATACTAAGGACGAAGACAGTGTAGAAGTAGAAAAATCTTAACTGGACATACGCAATGGCATCTATCATGTCGAGGCCCATTTCCACAGCACAGTGGGCGTGGTCGGAACGGGGTTCGGGCAGACCACTCACGCAGTAGTAACAATCGCCGAGGATTTTAATTCGAAGGCAATGGTTGTCCTGAAACGGATGAAAAGAATTCCATCAGACCCTTGCATTGTTTGCTTTTCGAGCAATTACTGACTTGCCTTTATTTTTCTATTTTGGTCATGGTTTGTCTGGGAATCAGATAGGCCAGACCAACAGTAATTAAATCTTGGTCGTTGTACAGCATGCTATCAACACTTTCTAAACGTTCCATTGTTCACCAGGCATTCAAGATATAGATATCACGGGTGGACTTTGGTATGTAGTCCTTTCTTCAAATGCACACAAGATATTTATATTTCAACTATTACTTGACCGGTATACAAAAATTACATCTGTCTCTGCTGCCGGAATTTTCTTTTTTTTCCCCTTATTTCTTTGTCATTTTTATGTTTACCCTAACCTAGTCAAACAATGTCATTTGTGATAGACCTGCCCCTACCATCAGGCAATCACTACCAGCTTGCGACCGTTAGGGTAAGCCCGTTGGTTAGGGGCCTTATTATTGTAAGAAGGAAAAGTTCCTCACTTAAGTAGTTGATATGTCAACGTTAACAAATACAGCCTAATGGAAAATCAAGGTGCACACTGAATCTGGGATATCAAACTTGAGGGCAAATGCAATATTATGCCAGGGACGCTTATTAAATGTTAGCGTTGCGCGCAAAAGGTGCACACAATTTACATTTCATCCCCATTTGCCTAGGATACAAGAACTCAACCAAATTTGGCTTACAAATGAAATATCTTTCTTTAGCTTCTCAAGTTAGAAGAAGCCCAGTCTCTCATTGTGCCTTTGATCGTTAATAATTCCAAATTGCATTTTCAAATGAGTTTCGCAATGGTTCAAATTATGGTTCTACTCCTTCGGTAGAGCTGATATTAGGTTGTACATATACATGTACATACTGGATATGTTAAAGAGTTATAGTCGGATCAAAGAAAGAATGTATTTGGCTCCAACCAATTACACTATGTTTACATTGAGCCAACTGATGTACGAAAATTAACTAAATCGCGTATGTAAATTAAAATTTATTTAATCCCCTGCAGCGGTTGGTTTTTTCTATGTACATAGCCGACATTGCGATTGAAAAAGGACTTTCCCTTGTGACTGGTTCAGCATGCATAGATCGCCTAGGGTCAACTGCGGCAAAATTGAATTTTTTTAAGATTAGTTCAGGTTTGGCGCCAGAATGAATAAAGAAAAAAATTTAAAATGAAAGCAAAAAAAGATGAATTTCGGTAACTAGGACATGGGTTACTCTTGTGTACTTGATAAGTAGTAGTGGATTAATACAATGTATAAACAATTTGCGCCCAATGGAGTAGGGAAGATACAGGACATATCCGAACATATTTTCAAATGATAAGGATGATGTTCTCTGATGTTCACTGCTCTACCTTCATTTGTGACTTTTTACCATAACTGATATCTTTTGAACATGCATATACAATGTATACACTGTACGTATACTGGATGATCAATCATACGTATTGGTGCCATCTACTAGTAATTGAAGACTTGGACTTCAAAAGGGTCCAAGCGTCCAAAAATACAAACTGAGATAATTCATGCAGCATGATCTACATGTACATTATGAACCGAGCCAAACAAATCGACGAAGCCATACAAGTGCAACAGTTAAATGGGCCGATAGATCATGGTATATGAAATAATTGCTTTAGACATCTTTCAGCACTTAGATCTCCTGGCAATTCAAGTCTTCAATTATAAATCCAAGCAAAGCATTTTCAACCATCCTTCTTTATCACTCTTCCCCGATATCTTCAATGAACCCTTTCGGAAAGCTGACTTGGTTTGGGTATTTTAGGACTTGCAAAAATAACCTTTCTTCGTTAGCTAATTGCGCTAAGAGCCTGCATAACTTACTGGCGATGTGGTTTTGACCACTTATCTACGTCAATTCGTTTAAGTGTTCGGCAGCAGCTGAAAGTGTGCAGGCCAAGCAACATGCGCGCTTGAAATGGATGATTTTAAGTGCTTTCGAAATGGGTGACTGGCAATAAGGAATGCAAAACGGGCCCTAAATAATGCGGGGTATATCATGAATTTTGAAAATTAAACTTAACCCTATACTGCAGCAAATTTCTCCCTGTCATAAGTGCGGGTACCCTTTTCCCATAATTAATGAAAGCCATAATCACATAATTAACCAACATGCATTATTTCTGACAATTATCCCATAACTCACATCCGGATACTACACTCGTCGAGTAGCTTGCAGTTTCCAATTTTTCGAAAAGATCGTTTGCAAACCATTCATGTAGGAACAGACAAATATTGGAGAATCGTTCATGCACCAGTTCCCGTTTGAATGTTGACTATTATTGAATTAGCATAACATTTATTTAGCGTTGAAATCTGATTTTTTTTTTGCCAAACGCAAACATGAGTCTTTAGGGCATGTTTAGGCTGCAGTTAATAATACAGGGTAGCATAAAGTCCGTTTTCACTACAAAAATTATTTCTAGTCTATTTCTAGTCTAAAAGGCAGCATCTGTGGTGGAATTTTAAACAGTGTTGAATTCCCTTTTGAATTCAATGGTGTTTTTATGGCGCTGGTGACTTGGTATACTGAACCAGAAAACACTGAACTTTTCCATACATGGTCGACATTTTCGATTCTAGCGGTTGCAGCGCCGCCTGTGAAAAAATACACTGTACATGAAATATAACACTTTCAGTCTCCCTACCTTTCGCAAAATTTGGTTCTAGTAACACTACCTATCACCCTGTAACAAGCTTGCCCACTTGTATTTTGCTCACATATATACAAGTTTCCACTGAAAATTTACAATGATGATGGCGTCCACCCTAATGCGGTGACAGTTACTGATGACCTACCACATATTGTTGGCAAGAGACTGAGTTTAATTTAATTGAAATAAAAGGTCGGAAATGTCACCAGATCTGCAGCGTCTCAATAAAATCATAACCTCTACTGTACGACATGCCCAAGGCATATGGTGACATTTAGAAAGTTGTTAACTAGATTCAATATAGATTCAGTACGGATTTCAATAATTCATCGTGCTCTCATATCCCGCGTGTCGTTACTGAGTATAAATTTTCGTTTTATGAGACACTAGCATGCTAATGTTTCGTTGATGAATCATCAGCGCCCTAATGTCTCCTGATGCGAGCTTATGATTGCCCATTATCGTTATCGCATTCAGTCCTAGCCCAGTCCTCCAACGTGTCCCTATCAAACTGGGGATTTATCCTATGTTTCCATGACAGCGCCTCTACAGAAGTCACTCAATTTTCGTTCCACTTTATAAGAGGTTCCGAATTAGTTCTGTCAAGACAGTCCAATAATCGTCATCCAAGCTAGAGCACCTAAACCAGCACTACTGGACGAAATGAAGGTTTACAATTATGATAGATTACGAAGTTGAGATGAAATGTACTCACGTGGGCCAGCTGATCAAAGCGTCCAAAGAGCTCGTTGAGGAGCCTGACGAGTTCCTGGGCAGTGCACTGCGACGCCAGCACCGTAAAGCCAACGATATCAGCGAACAGAATGCTGAAAAAAAAAAAAAATGAAAACAAAACAAAAATGAAAAAAGCCAGGTCCGTCAGGAAGAAAACAAGTTGTTGAGAGAGCCAGATATTGCAATTTGAAATTCATGGGCTTCGTTTCGCGCGGCGCTCTCTGCAAACACAGCGATTTTACTCGGAAGAGGATTTATGCTGTGAGCGCAAATGCACGTTGATGCAATCAATAAATAACGCGCTCCCCGAGATGGGACGATCAATATTGAGCGCGAAAACGAGCCGCACAAAACAACAGTTTCTGCGGCATTGTCGAGTGATCACACGGTCCATTGAAAGCATTAAACGGCCGCTTTGTACAGCGCCACCCAAAAACCTTGAAAAATGTAATTCCCCTCTGCAGCTACCACTTATCCCGCATCCCATTCATTCAAATTTCCTCCATCTTATTGTTTCATGGCCTGCTATGTTTCGCTAAATCGCTGCATGATGATGATCGCCCTCGCCCCCAAAACGCTCACAATTTCGCCAGGGACTTATCGAAATTGAAAACATTTTTCCAAAGTGTATACAGTGATGTCGCTGGTCTCTCTGCAACTCTTGACCCACTAGTTCTGATACCATTGAATTACTCGATAAGAAATCGTAGGGTAATATTCCTATTGGACATTCACATCCTATTCACATTGGTATATGCATTCCGCCCTAGCTGCTGCAAATGTTCTATCGTAAAGCAGGTTATATTTGACAGCCTTTTGAATTGTTAAAAAAATATATACAATACTGCATGATACTTTGTATGATACAGGTACAACTGTATAATACATTTCAACACTGTGC
>JAQFYZ010004450.1:0-11056 GCA_034695085.1 Cylindroiulus punctatus | reverse complement strand
AAGCGTATCGCATTTTACAATTTAGTATGCGTTCATTCAATATAGTCCAATGTTTTAATACCATCTACGATTCAGATATTAGTTGTTTACATGTATACCGACCAAGGATGACATTAAACATATCTGAATGCTGAGTATATCTACCCCATCCACAGTCTTGGATGCCCGTTTTCACCTAGCACAAATATGTAACTAAGCAACAATTACCCCAAGTGATCATGCGACTAAACAGGAATACCATTTGAGCCATTTCCACCCGTGACATTACATCCTTCAGATCGAGCAACCAAATTAAAATCTGAGACAACGAGCTAACATCATGTCTCGAGAACATTTTTCAGAGATTAGCCAAGAACAGCCACGGGGCATGAATCCTCAGACGGCGCTATCATGCAGACTAATTAGGAACTGCAACTTTATACTGTTTTCCACCAAGAAACAGATAACCGCTCTATTTCCATGTAGGGTTTCATTGCAGGCCTTACGAGGATTTTTATTTTCCTCCAGCCAGTGCGCTGGCAGCCTCTTGGCCACATGTTTCACTTTGCCAGCAAATCGATAGAGTGCGCTGATCTAACCCACTTGGATTCCAGCCTGGATTCACCTTCATTCAACGGTGGCTCGGTGGAGGATGCGAACGTGTCTTGGGCATCAGCTGCATGAAATTCATCTAGCAATTTGGGCAGGGCTACGGGCTTGCCAGCTTGAAGCTTGAATGGTGCAACGACACGTGCCATGGACACTGAAGCTGCGATGAACCTACGAGTTTCAGGTGACCAATGATTGGACAAGACGAATAAAGTCTGTGAGAGCGCTTGATTTTTTGGTCCACAACCAGCGGGATGGATTTCAGGAATGGATTCTCAATGTCGCATTTTTGACTGTGAACTCTGATGTCCCCTTAACTTAAGTCGGCTGACTCGAACTTGCAATCTACACACGCTGCTCATGATGTGGACCACCACAACCATGATGAGGGCCGTTTGGATTTGTGCCTGGCTGCTAAGCGGCAGTTTAAAAAGAGGTAGGTTTTGTTTATTCATTCAAGGCTGGTCATATGACTTTTACCACAAAATGCACTTAATTGGAGAAATGCATTTTTGAAGCTCTCTCTAACAAGAGACAAGCTGTGAAACTTGCGTTCATGTTTTACTCTCATGGCTCGTGAGACATGTGCTATGTTTGTAAACAAAGAAAACATGGGCTGAAGCCAAAAACATGAATTACACAACATTATAAATGAAACGTGTTGTTACGTTTCACTGGAACAAGATGTTATCTGGCAGCCAAGTGTCAGAATGATGCGCCATGCTGTTACTCGTATGTCTGGGACAATATTTGGCCAATATTCGAATAATACCACGCTTTTTAGGGCGACACTGATAGAAATTTGTTCATAAATAAGTTTGGAGGTAGTGCCATGTGTCAGCACAGTCTGTACTAGGTCGCATTATTTCGTCAGTAGGCCTACAAAAACATTCATCAAATTTGGCGTTGATTCTATTAGATGAGATTGTAGACTTGTAAGCTGTACTTGCATACAAAAACAATGAACAGTATGACAAATGTTGTCCACAGGTAAATTAAACGGTGTAGTTGTAAGTGTATCTGCATACATGTAATGGCATATTGCGTTTGCTACATAGTTTATGTAATAACACCAGAAAAAAACCTTGCAAAGTTAAGGCAAGATTGTTTTAAAAAAATGCTAAGTAATGGAGTAAACAATATGCTTTTAAACATTCCTGTCATAACTTTTACAATATGCTCTGACTGTGATGTAGTATTATTAAAATGAAGAGGTCTGACACAATACAGCTATACTGTATCCTGTCACACAGTCACAAACAACATACTGCCACCTCCACAGATGCCATAAAAAAGGTGTCATTGCTGTAGTTACTGGTGATGAAAACGACAACTTTATTTTATAAAGTCTTTCTTTATTTTGCAATTTTTTGTAGTAGTTATATCAAAAGCTATTTAGTGTTGTAATACAGGTACGTTTACAACTGCACTCCATCTAATTCACCTTTAAACACAAAGTTACATTTTGTTCAAATGTACTTTTGGTATCAACTGTATGAATGTTTTGGACACGGAGATGATATTCCAAAATATAAAGTACTCCAAACGAATGCTAAATTAACGATATACTCTATGTAGTGAAATTCAATATTGAAATTCATTCATTGGAAACGAAACCTGGAAATAAATTTATAGCAGTGAGCACTTTGAGAACGAGTAAAACCTCAGTAGTACAATGCTTTTACACAACATTTCCAACAATGCCTAGACCTCCAGAGGAAATGTATAATAAATCTGAAGAATGCACCCATGATAAATTATGCCATATTACTGCACGTGTTTCGTAAAGAAAAGTCGCAATAATTCAGAAGGAATTCAGGGGTTAACTTCACAATGCAAATGCCGATATAATAAAAAAATTCCTCAAATTTTACAACGGACATGAGTTGCAATTACTTAATACATGCACGCTTATGTGTTACCTGACGTTTATGTAATTAGCACGATATTAGGTACTTTTAATAGCTTGCATGTGCCATTATATGATATGATTGTCAGATGTGGGGATATTACATAACATTCTGGTAAAAGACTTTTACATGCAAATGATGCGAGCAATTATTAGACAATAGAATAATTGGGCTAATTGTCAAAGCAGGAAAACGACAAGAAAAAGCAACGAGAGCCATATGACGTTCAATAAGTCCATCAAGAAATTCAGTAAATATCGCAATTATGGACCAATTAAGTGTAATTCAAAAGTTTCGTGCCTGACAACTCCAAATATCCAACATATATGTTGTACACGTACAGGTAGATGGTAAACAAATCAAACAAACTCTGCAAACGAGATGTTAATTTAATAATTATTCCTTTGACAATGAGTGAATATGCAATGGAATGCAATCTTTTCAGTCTTTGATAAGACGTTGCAAAGATACAGAAGTTTGCTTGCATGGAATACATCATGTTAAATTTTAATTAAATTTTTTACTTTAATGTGCTTCTGTTATGCAGAGACGTGCATTTGGAGCGTGTTAGCCTGTAACTTTTTTAATTCATGCAGTCATCAATGCATTAGCAACGTATTATTCTTTTTCAAAATTGTAATGTAATAAAAGAAATGTCACAAGCATTAATTTCCAAGGGGCTATAGTAACTAGCCCTAGAGACACTTCTTAATTACATATGTAAATTGCTGTGTCCCAAACAAATTGTAGATGAACAAATTTGCCTGACTTCTCCAGGTTTTTTATATGGCAAGACACCCTGACTTGCATGTATCTTCCTTGGAATGTCCCGTATATATAGGTTATGATGTTAAAACGATTCATATGAAGATGAAATGAAATGGAACATTTACCAAGCTCTTGTATATCTAAATATGAAAACCGTTTGGCAAATATACATGTACCTTGCCAAGATCGTTCCTATGTAAACAGTTTCAGTAGAAAATGTTTAAAAGATAAAAGTCAGTATTTACATTAACATTTGGGCGCACTCCAAAATTCTCCATTACCATTATTAAATTCAAAACCTCATAACAACGTCGAGAATAAATTTCATTTCGATCTAATATAAAATCGTATTGAAATTTGAAATCATACAAAGGTGATATGGTAGAGACCACTGTCCAGAGATGCCTGATGGTAGCGTTGTTATAACAGGTAATATAGCAGTGAACCCAACATGGATTGGTGAAGACTCAATTTCATCAAAAATCTGTGAAAAATAAAGACATATTGCTTGCTCCCTTCCCTCAATATTTAAGACAATAATTAATATATATAATTATCATATATTGCCTGCTTCATTCCCTCAACATTTCATTCAATGCAAAAATAAAAGTATTTATAGTTAATTAACTCAAACTGTGAACTCCCGCAAACCTGGGGGCCAAAACTGATCTAAAATCATTAGTCCTACCATGCTATTATCACCGAAATGAAACGTTTACACAATACATGCAGTACGTTTATACGTGCTCCTGTAGTTCATGTAACTTATACAATAAGAGGGGGTTTAATGACCCAAATTTTGCTTTCGAAGTTATAACTTTTCAATCTAATGAAATGCAATAGAATTTGCACAGAACGTTAATTTTCATAACGCAAATCTGTTTGATGGCAAATCATGTGGGATTACGAGCGCATCCTTTGCATATACGCCTCAGCATTTATCGTTTTAGTCTTAAAATTGCTTTGTCAGTTACGTTCAAATCAGTGATTCTGATATCTTGGGCGTAAGAAGGCTTAACGAGCAGCGAACATGTTTCTGAAGATAACATTTATGGGATTTGTTTAGTCGAAAAGTTTGACTTTAATAGCGCAATATTACAAAGTTTCAGGGAGGTGTGATTAAGCGATTAAGAAATGAATATGGTCTTTCTTTATACCTCAATTAAGATTTATATAGATTATTTAGCTGTGCATGGCGTGTTATTGGATGAGAAAGAATATTAACTTAGCCTTTTTATGACGTATTTGAACAAAAATGTCAATCTGAAAATCCAAACTTTAAAACTGCAGCATTATGGTGTAAAGCAGAATTTTCCTGAATCAGTATAATAGCAAACAGTTGACATTTTTGTAGATCTAGTCATGAGAAAAGGTACAGTAACGATTCATATACTTATCACATCTAAAAAGCGAATTGTTTTTATTTTCATTTAGTAAATTTAATCATGCTACTGCATTCGTGCTTTCCAATGTATTACACGTTCCTGTTTGACGATAAAATGTCCGAATGACTACAAAACAGTCAAATTTATTTTGTCATCCCCTAACGCTACGTTTCCATAGTAAAATTGACGTACATGTAGATTCATGTTAATAAAATTTAATCAATTCTGCCCATTTAAAATTAATGTCTTTTAGCTTATTAGTTAACTTTTAGTTTAGGTCCTGTAATGTAATGTAATAGCAGTGCCATAGCAGTGAAGTTTTTATTGTAAATTATAGTTCAACACAGCATTTTTATACTTAAAATCGATGGTGTTTTTATGTTTTCTGTTCATATGATTATCGGTTAGCGTGTTGTTATCCATTTAACAATTTTTAAACGCCACTTTTGAGTGGCTTTGTCCTTGTATGCTGCAAATGTGCAAAAATGTTAGAAAGAATGACCAAATATTTATTTGTTGGCTGGTCAGCAAACAAATGGGTGAGTGGGATAGAGAAGATAGTGTAAGAGCGAGGGCAGGGTGCTGAACATTTCATTTCGTATGACCTTTCGAATAATCGATATCATTTAATTACATTTACAGAATAGATCGACACACTGTGCTCTGCATTTTGTCAAGTTTACATGACAAAGCTTTTAAGCCCGCCAATATTTCGCTATGTCAATTAATTGACCTGAATGGCCAATTACAGTCAACGATGTTGTTGTTGAGAAAACAGAATCATCCTCGCTTATCATGAAGGTTTAAAAATCCCTTCAATCAATCGAAACAAAACAATTTCGCATTGGTAGGCATTTTTGTATAAAGTTTTCTTATTACACAACAAACTAAATTAAAACATTTTTAAATGATAAAAGGATGAAAACGAAAACAAGGATCAATCAATTTATCTCGGTAGGCTTACCCCACTATCAGTAAATAAATACCACGTGGAACAGGGTTTATAACTAATTAAAGCAATTTATTTGCAGTTACCACAGTCAGAGGGGACACCCACATCATTGTTAAATTGAGTTTCTTGTAGTATAAAGCTAACCTCTGAAAGAAGTTCCAACGTCTAATTTTATGCAAAAAATAGTTTTAGATTTACCAAGAATGGGATCACCTCACGTTAAACCTCACCAATGCTCCAATCAAGTAAACTGTACACTCAAATCAAGTAAATGTTGTTAAAAATGTTGAAGTGCATGCCTTAGTTAAATTAATGTGCATGCACCTATTTTAAAATGTGAACAAAGTTGTCTGCATGGTGCCATTCTTGAACTTTTGTTGAATTTTTGAGTAGACATTTGAAGACATACTGTAGTATGCCAAAATTATTGGTATTTTGATTATTAAAATGTCTCACTACGTTAGTGGAATAGTAAAAATTTTATTCTTGATAGAAAGTTTAAGATTTGCCCATTATACTCTGCGAACAAATAAATCAATCTTTGTAAAAGCACAACTTTCATTTGCTATATTTTCATTTTTTTAAATGACGCGATGAGCAAATCTTTAAATTGCAGGCCAAGAATAAGTAAACGAAATGCATCGATGGATTTCGCCACAAAACGCCCATTACGACGCTATTCGGATGGTGGCATTTCGATTGAATTGTGCGCCATTTCGGGTACTCGAGTTTCGTTTGATATGCCATGAAATATTTACGTTAAACGATTTCCAAATCACAATATCCAATTCGTTGAATAAACATTCAAATGCTGAGCAAATAGGCAAACATCGAGCATGAGAGACGGGCCCAGCCTTCAGAAAACTCACTCTCTGGAGGCCTACTTCAACTCGCGCTCCAACAACCTGATGATACATGAACTCTGCAATGGTAGAATGATAACCGTGCAACCTCCATTCAAAAACTTTTC
The DNA here is from genome assembly GCA_034695085.1 of Cylindroiulus punctatus. NCBI lineage: Eukaryota > Metazoa > Arthropoda > Diplopoda > Julida > Julidae > Cylindroiulus > Cylindroiulus punctatus. The sequence continues at coordinate 4,483 of JAQFYZ010004450.1, read as the reverse complement.
CCATTTCCATGAAACTATTTTTCTTTTTTTCAATTTCACTCGACTCTATGGTTCAACGAAAGCCTGATATATGCTCGGCACGAGTATTATAAGCACTAAAGCAATAAATGCTCTGCATTGATTGATTCATGTCATCATTGGACCAAACCCCCTCTACCCAAAGATGATGACATTACTTGAACGTATAATGTTGATATCTGCGATCTAAAAGCTTTCAAAATGGTCATCTTTTAATATATATCCAAACAATCTTCCTCCCCTTAATAAAAATATTAATAGATATAGAGAGTTCAGTCAACTGAGACAGTAAACGATCGAGTCAAGTGTTTACAAGTGATGCAGTATTTCACTAAGTTAAACGTTTTAGATGTTCTAGAGTCAAAAACTTGTACTTTGTTTTCCAAGCCAAGCCAGCAGCCTGTGCTAAGAAGGTTCATTCAGCCTCCATAAAGCCGGATTAATGTGGCCATGTGAAAAAACTGATTTTTCTCTCTTTGAGCCTAGATCAAGGCGAGGTCATGGAAAATGCGTTTTACTCCACCCTGCATAAGAATTCGTTCATATTTTCACTTGGAAGTACAGGGTGGGGTAGAAATAACGATTGAAATTAGGTAATGACAGTCATATATACCGAAAGTCACATCCTAAATGATAGCATTCAATTCATGATGTCAAGTTGGTGTATTACTTTAGAAGCTCGCAGTGGATATCAGTGTAATGCAAATAGTCTACTCAATTCTTTCCCACACTAAAGGAAACAAGGGGCGACACTCTACAATCATGACTGGTGTAAATACCATTTAGAGCGCCCTCTGCTCCATGCAATCCTATATAGTCAGAGGGCGCCCTAAACGGCATTGCGACCTGTAATGCTACGGTTATTGTGGAGCTTACTGACTGTATATACAGTAGGGATGCATTGTTTTCAAGAATTAGGCCCCTAGAAGTTAGACCTCCTTATTAAATAATTTCCAGCATTTACATACTAGGAACCCTTCTACACATTGGTGTGTGTGTGTTGACTGGTTACCTTTTAAAGTGTCGAAGTAGCGCCAAAGTCAAATTGTGCCTAAAAGTTACTTCTGCGCCACCCGGTACGTCCATTTGCCCTTTGGTATCAAGGAGTGATAGAGGCAAAATTTAGTTCTCGAGCATAATATAAGACAAGCTCAACATATAACAGCATATTACCTGATAAGAAATATTATACAATATGTATTTGTTACTTACACGATTTCTGAACTGCGTCTTCCGGCTGTTTCCAATGATGGCTGAAGGTGGATTGGACTTTCTTGACCTTGTATATGCAGTTGGCGTAGGACCTAATCTAACCACTACCATTTAGCTGAAATACGTTTGTGCTCATCTTTCCCGTGTTCCGGTACATACATGTACTTATCGCATTAAAATCACTTGAACATGGACGAATTTGTTAAAAATAAAACGATCCACCGGTCAGTCGCACAATGGGAGACCTGTCAAGGTCATTACGAAAACTGTCCACTCGATGTTCGCAGTCAGCGCCACCTACAGTGTACCTTGTGTACGCACGCTTCCCATGCACTTTCAATGTTTATATTTCTGGTGATCAGTACGTGCCACGCAAAGGTATAATCATCTTCAAACATGTTCAAAACACTAGCTTTTTAGCCGCCATTATGATGAATATCACAACACACCCGCCGCTATGAGCGCTGAAGTCGCAAAGCCTAGAAACTAGGATTCAAATGTCGCGCGTAAAGAAGCAGAAGCGCCGTAGCGACTGAGTAAAGTTCGTCTGCGTTGTGTTCCTACATGTACCTGTAGCTACATGTATTTCGCGTAACGGTATTGTTGTTGCAAGTTTTCGCGCGTGACTTTACTGCATGTACATGTACATTCTACGAATAAGTAACTTGAAAGTGAAGTGAATTCAAGAGGATTTATAGACTTCTTGCCGCTTTGCTGGCGTCACATCCATCGAAACGGTGTTCGATTCTCAGCGAACTCCATATCCCAAATGCAAATGGCTGCCGTTTTATAAAGGTACGGTGTTGGTCTAGCTATTAAGTTCATAAACTGTATAATGATGTCAAAACCGCCATTTAAATACTGTATCATAGCTGTAGATTCAAAGCGTATAAAGGGAACAATTGGCGACAGCAACTGTAAATCACTAATTCATCAACGCCGTGTAATCGACAACCTAGTTGAATAGAGGGCGCCCTAAACAGCAATTCGCCTGCAGGCTATGATTCAAGGTTATTTATTGTGTAACATCGCCACTTGTTCCCTTTATACGTTATGACTGCATCAAGTAATGCAGTTATGCTAATTCTACAAGGGCAACTGTCAAAAATCCTCGACCTTGATTCGTGACCAAACCTATATGCTGAGGCGACTGTCGAACTAGAGCTGGAATGTTTGTTCTGTATGGCATCAATCATAGTGTACTAAATTTTGACCTCTACTTACAACTTTGTCCCAGTTTTCCGGCATTGATTTGGTATCCTAATGATACATGTACATTATATTGTATGACAAAGGTTGTTTGCCACTTCAAAATTTAACTTTTCATTTCGTATGTGCTACACCAAATTGTGAAGATTCAGTTATTTTTTTAGCATTTGGAACTACTGGTAAGGAGTTTAAGCTCAGAAATAATCTTAAAAATGCATGAAATTGTAGGCAAAATTTTAATTTAAAGAAGTGGTTGGGCACTGGAACTTCAAATTACTACATGTTGTATGAAATCCTATAGTCAGACATTTAAGTTACATTTTAAGTGTAGAAAAATTGCCGATTAAATGCATTACTTGTCACATACATGCAGATATATGTATCGTACATGTGAAGGTGCAGTGAGCAGAAAACAAATATAACAAGATAATGTGTTTGCATAGTGGTTCGACCAACTTGGTTGGTACATGTTCTTGGGCAGAATTTTACCTTAGGAAACTGTTCGCTATAAGCTGACCTTACAAAACAGATGTTGGACAATGACCCTTACTTTTGTGGAATCTTGTGGACAGTTTATTATCATTTCACTGTTTTAAGTTCTGTTCAACTGTCCTCTTAATCTTTAGGCGAATAGGGTCGGAATTCCAGAGTAAACAACTAGCTGTCATTGGCTTTTCGTAGGCATGCGTTTCTGTGGCGAATTGCTTATTTCTGCCCCTTATGCATTGAACGTAATCCATTGTTCCTAGCATAATAATACATTAATGACATTGTCAACCCACATTAACAATTAAGGTCTCCATTGACTGTTGGCTGACTAGCAAATGACTGTCTTGTTCCCAGCGCTATAAAGATGATTCGCTCAAGGCAGTCCTGGCACACTGGACCATGATAGAGGTGCGGTTGAGCAGCTGCTTGCATGGCCTTCTTTTCACACGGAATGCAGCACACCCTTCGTGTTAAATGACAGAGAAAAGTGCAGGCAAATTTCTGGGTCCACGGCATGCATATGGTCATTATCGACATTGCCATTAACGACACATTTTGCCAGAAAAATGCTCACTGGCAGCCATCCAAGTAACTAATGGTGCTCCTTCGTGCTTTTTGACCATAATAAGCGTCCGTGTGAGCACCTTTGATTTATTAATTTGAATTAATATGCTTGGTGTGTAATTGAGAAAATAAACGACGAATGCGAATTTAGCCATCAAATTACTATGCGTGTGGCATTGACAGCGTTTAGGGCCAACATGGGTGGACGGGGAGGGTCAGTCATGGCGTGATAATGTGAGCAATAATGTTTCTTGAAACCTGCTTTGGTACGCTGTCCATCACATTTCATATCACGTATGTTTTCTCATCACTCAATCGAAGAGGAACGTTGATTGGGCGACTTTTATACGACATTTTCAGTTTCGTGCACTGTACACGTGCAGGCTATTACTACCGTGCAAAGTTTCGTTTATGAGATTGCTATAAAATGCAGTGTATTTGCATGTTTGGAACATGTTTTACGATTGTTTGATAGGTTTAGGGAACGTTAACGTATCGTGTCATCACAAAATCGTTTCAGATTCACTCCTCCTGGGTTAGCATTCGCTATCATTGACAAAGAAAGCTAAAATTTGAGGGAATTTTCTTTCAGAAGTGTTGATTTTATTCACACAAAAACAAAGCTCCAAGAAGCATCATCTAGGTCGTTGACATACAATAATGATCCTTTCACCAGCCATGCCCAGGTTCGTTTTGAATGCCCTAAATGCCTACTTAGCGTTGGTTCTTCTTCAAGGAATCTAGGTACTTAATAAATTACAACGCATCTTAAAGGATTATCAGTTCTGGGTAGACACGCAATTCGCATTCGCCCCACAACTTCTGGTTTTTGCTATAGCTTTTGTGTTCAGCACTGCAAAATCCTCTCAAACTCCTCTCATTATTTCCCATAAATATCAGCAGTCACTTAATTTGAATTTTCGGAAAGCATGCTTGACTGCTGTTTAATTTAGCTTTCATCTTGTTCGTTTTTTGCAATTCAAATTACTCG
>JAQFYZ010004449.1:0-11060 GCA_034695085.1 Cylindroiulus punctatus | reverse complement strand
TAATAAACATGTAAAAAATTATTTTTTGGGTATTTTTTGGGATGGAATTTATTTTTCAATTTTATTTTGTTGAAAAACCTGTTATTTGCCCTTACTTTCCCTGATTTTACAGCAAAAAACGTAGTTTTCCCCGACTCTCCCTGACCATTTTGCTGTTCACTGACTTTCCCTGACTTTCCAGGTGCGTATGAACCCCGTATGAACCCTTTTGCATAAAGATTAACCAGTTTCGACAAAATTTTTGCATAAACATTAACCAGTTACAGCAAAATTTTTGCATAAACATTAACCAGTTTTAGAAAAAATTTTGCATAAAAATTAACCAGTTTCAGCAAAAGTTTTGCCTAAACATTAACCAGTTTCAGCAAAATCTTTGCATAAACATTAACCAGTTTCAGCAAATTTTTTGCAAAAAAATGGCTTTCACAAAAATCTGGCTCTTCCTGACCATTTTGCCCTTCCCTGACTTTCCCTGACTCTCCCTGACTTTCCAGGTGCGTATGAACCCTGACAGGATTTATACTCAAATTTACAAAGTCATTTCCCTGACTTTCCCTGACCAACCCAAGTAAATTTCCCTGACTTAAAAATTGTGTAAAAATACAGGGTATTTTTTTAGACTTTTCACATGTATAATGTAAAATTACTCGTAAACTATTAGATGGATTAATCGCAATAATTGCATTTTTTTGTGCAAATAAATGGAAAAAATCAACCGATTTTGGAAACATTTTGCGAAAAAATGCAAAAAAGTGAACTGGTTTTGCCAAAATTTTGCAAACAAGTGAACTGGTATTTGCAATTTTTTTCGCAAACAAATTGAAAAAATTGACCGAGTTTCGAAAATTTTTGCAAAAAAATGCAAAAAAGTGAACTGGCTTTTGCCAAAATTTTGCAAACAAATGATCTGGTAATTGCAACGTGTTTTGCAAACAAATGGACAAAATTGACCGATTTTGGAAAAATTTTGCAAAAAAAAAAATCAAAAAAGGTGAACCAGTTTTTGTCGAATTTTCTATGCATTATTGTTACTGACTCTTCCCTGCTATTTCAAACCAGATGCCTGCCTGGAGTTCCGCTGCAAGCCCAAGAACGCAGAGTGTGTGGTCGTCCGCCGCCGAGGACAGTGCCAGTGCACGGCCGGCTTCACCGGCGACCCGAACAGCCGAGACGGATGCCAACGTGAGGCCCCGCAACACCCGGAACAATTTATCGAAGCAAAAAAAAACAGTCGCTAATCCCCGTTTCATTGAAATTTCAGCGATCCGACAGGACCTGTGCCAGAACGACGGCCACTGCCCCGAAGACAAGGTCTGCATCCAGCAGCAAGGGATATTCCGCTGTGTCGGTAAGTGCGACCGCAATTTGCAAACTCAGATTGCCGGCTCCAGTCGATTCCCATTTTCCAGAGTCTTTTCTTCCATCTTCCATTTCAGACGTGTGCCAGTTGCGTAAATGCGGTCCGAACGCGGTGTGCGTAGCTTCGAACCACGCGGCCACCTGCACCTGTCCGCCCGGGCTGTACATCGGAGACGCCAACGACCTGCAGCGTGGATGCGTGTCGGGTAAGTTCAAACACCAGCAACACCAAAATTGGCGAATATCGCAAAATTCTCACTTCCTTTGGATTTTCAGTGGGTTGCGTGGCCAACAAGGACTGCAAGGGCAACCTGGCTTGCGTCCAGTACGAATGCAAAGGTAAGTGCCATCGAAAGTCCCTCTTCGGCTTTCGGTTCAAAAATAACACGCTCTCTTCTCGGACGTAGATCCATGCAAGAACGCCTGTGGAAAGAACACGGTGTGCATCTCCCAGAACCGCCAAGCCGTGTGTCGGTGCAAGCCGGGCTTCAACGGCGATCCTCGCGTGCAGTGTGAAGGTGAGTTATCTTGCTCGAAGGATGTAGTATAAGGGATTTGGAGTCCTCTTGGGCTGTGATTAGACTCCAGCAAGTGAATAAACTGGTTCTTAAACCCACGTGAAATATCCATGACATTTGCATAATCGTGCAGAATAATATTCACATGGGTGGAGACCTTCCGGGACAGTTTGCTTGACTAACGGCAATTCGTCCTCTCTCAATTTTTTCCAGAAATGAACTTCTGCTCCCAGAGCGTGTGCCACCGCAGCGCTGTCTGTCAGCAGACACCCGGCAGCTACGTGTGCACCTGCCCACCCGAGTACATAGGAGACCCCTACACTTACGGATGTGAGTTTACACAGTTTGACGATGACCGTGTTAATCATCGCAAATCATCGGCCATTCTTGGCTGGCCGAGCAGCTTCTCACTGACCGTCTATTCCCATTTGCAGGCCATCTTCCCGGAGAATGCAGAAATGGAGATGCCGACTGCAAGGACACCGAGCGGTGCATCCAAGTGGACCGCGGGGTGCCGCAGTGCGCCGGTGGGTAGACATGCAGACAAGAAACTCGACTAATATCTTGTCTAATACTAATGTCTTGTCTCTGAATCCAGATCCCTGTGACGGATTCTGTGGCCCGAACACTCTGTGCTCGGTCAAGAACCACCAGCCGGTCTGCACCTGCCGTGCCGGATTCATCCCCAATGCCAGTCCCCTAGACGGATGCGTGAGACGTAAGCGAGCTTTTTTCAGTGGATTCGTTGACTTAAAATTTTAAGTCATTTTTATGTTTATATATATTTATATTATATTATATATAAAAATATTTAAGGTTAAATAATTAATGGTTAACCATTCCTTTAATCACTTCCTCAATTTCTCTCATACGACAGAATACGTTCACTGCTCGTCCGATGCCCAATGCAGCTCCGGCCAAGTGTGTCTCAGCGGTCACTGCCGACGTACGTATCTGTTCGATTCGGATTGCCGATGCAATTTGCAAACTTAACAGTGTTCAAGAATCAACTTTCTAAATTTTTTCCAGCTGTGTGCAGCGACGAGCGGGAATGCGCTCCAGGCGAGCGTTGCATCAACAACCGTTGTGCCGGTAAGGACGGTTGACTTTATTATGATTTGACGTATAATCAGCGTTCATTTGGTTTTTACGTAATGGGTTGGCCTGTCAAACTTCTATGATTTTGATATGAAATGGCATCAGACTCCTTGCCAAATGCACAACGTCTTAGCAATTAATTGCAACCATTGCAAAATTTCTTGCAAAATTAATTTTAAAAAGTCTTAGCAAACAATTAATTTTGAATTTAAAATCGTCATTTTTAGTGGCCTGTGTCACTCACGCATCCTGCCAGAAGGGCACGGCTTGTCTCTCGGGCGTCTGCATCCCCGGTTGCCGCTCGGAGCTGGACTGCTCCGGCTCCCAGACGTGCAGCGATGCCAACTGCGTCGGTGAGTGAGGAACATTGCGGTAATCGTGGATTATGAGCGTCAACTTAACAAACACATTCTCGCTTCAGAAATCTGCGATAACCAGCTGCTATGCCCGGCGAACACCATCTGCCGGGTCATCGCGCCCCACAAATACTCATGCGAGTCGTGCCAGCAGTTCCCACCCCCACCCGGATGTCCACCGCAAACACGTACGATAACATCCCGTCCATAACCATCTTATAAAAATCATGACACACTTACCATTTGGTTAACACACGTTGTCTTCTTCCTCCCGCAGCTCCGGCAACTTGCAGTTCCAACAGCCGGTGTCCTCCGGGCTATGAATGCAAAGACGGAAAATGCAAACGTTAGTATTATTGCGTTATCGTTACATTTGTTTAAAAATTGAGAGTTCAATGCACGTTGAAGTGCCGCGAAAGTCTGGAAGGAGCATGGCACATCCTCAGGTTATTCAACCTAACGGATACTACTTCATAAACTTCAACCTATTACGGATACCCCATATCCAAAGAAAAAGCATTTTAAATGCATTGCGCAATGTATTTCAATTTGCAAAATGCATTTTGAAATGTGTTTCAATTAAGGAAATATATTTTAAATGCATTTGGAAATTTATACGCCAAACTGTATAATCCAGTTGTAATATATTTCGAAATATAGAGTAATGCTTAGCTATATTTGCATGCATTTTTAATGCACTATTTTACTGCATTTCAGCATTAATTGAGATAAGATTTTAAATTAAGTTCACAAAATATACCTGACTAAGGTAACTCGTCAATAATGGATTGTGCAGTGAATTTTGTGTAAAAATAATATTTTTACACAAAATTTGCATAACTGCAGTTTGAATTGAGATGCAGCTGCAATGTATTTTGAAATATATATTTACATGTGTTTTGCAATATATATTGCAATACATTTAAAAATTTATTTCGAAATACATACTACAATACATATTTTAGTGCCAATCCAAAGGTGTTTTTCAATGCATTTCCAACCGCATTTCTTGCTATGCATTTCAAAATACATTTCTTTTCCATATGGGACTACTTGAGAAACTTCAACCTAACGGATACTACTTGAGAAACAATTAAACTTGGCATAGATCTCTGAAATTTTTGAAATTTTTTCTCCTTGTTACAGAAAACTGCCGAGGAGGACCCTCCAGTTGCCCCAAGGGTGAGACGTGTGTCCGCGGACTGTGCGTCGGCGTGTGCAGCAACGACCGCAACTGCGAGCCGGGCGAGATCTGCCACAACCAGAGATGCCAGGAGGGATGTCACAACCAAGGCGACTGCCGCACCAACGAAGAGTGCGAAAGTGGCAGATGCGCTTGCCGAAAGGGATTTGTCAAGACGGCTGCGGGTTGCGCAGGTCGGTACTCCGATCGGGATTGCGAATAATTAAGGCAGCTCTTTAGACTTGAGGGCCTCATTTAACTTCCTTCATTTTTTACATCCAAGACGCCGACGAGTGCCAGAACAACCCCTGCCACGTGACCGCGGTGTGCATCAACACCCCCGGAAGTTACCGATGCCAGTGTTCCAACGGGGAGAGCGGCGATCCGTACAAGGCCGGATGTGAGCGGAACTCGTCATTTTACTGAAACTTGCAAAACATGGTCGCTATCCGACAAAACTGACGCTTATTTTTTCTAATTGTTTCTCACAGGTCAAACCAACCGATGCCTGTCCGATGCCCAGTGCGCGCCCATAGCGCAGTGCCTCAAAGAGGAGAGCGGTCACACCGTGTGCATCGGTAAGGACCAATAAATGATTCTTACATTACCGTGTAGCAACACCGCAATATTTGAAAACCGATATACCAGAAATGCATTAAAACGCATCGTTTTAGAGATGCCCACCTACCCGTATGGAAAAAATATGTAATAAATATATTTTTTGAAACATATTATTGATATATGGAACATATACCAAAATTGACCCAATTACATATGAATATATAATGAATAATATATATTAACTGTTATTTTATATATAAAGTATATGCTAGCATGTATGAAATAAGCTTAAATAACTTAAATATATTCCATCATGTATTGAAGATATGCAGTAGATATAAGCAATACATAATGGGAAAATGTGGTAAAAATTGTTAATAGGAAAACAAATTATAATTGTTAATTGTTTATGTACAGTATATATTTCCCAGATATATAAAAATATATGAAATGTATATTCCAAAAAAAAATATCATGAATATGCATTGCCACATTATATATTTGTAGAAGACATTTGTTATATATTAAAAATAACATGTTTTGCAGCATATATGTTAAATATATTACAAATATATCCAAGTTTAAATATATTATGTACATATCATTTTCCATATGGGTATTTACTTCATCGATCTCTCACTTCAGATCCGTGCCTGAGAACCAACTGCGGCAAGAACGCAGTCTGTGTCTCCCGAAACCACCGCCCGTTCTGCGAGTGCCCGCCGAACTATGCCGGAAACCCGCAAGAAAGCGACGTCGGTTGCTATCCTGGTAAGGACTTTTTATAATCCTCCGCACAAAATAAACCAATAATACCAATAATATTATTGTGGTATTAATAATATTATAATACCACGTCTCGCTCCTCCACAGTCCAGTGCAGAGTCAACAGCGACTGCAAGGCCAGCGAAGAGTGCTACAACTTCCGCTGCGAAAGTAAGCGCCGTCCCAATAGCTGCGGATCAGCCCGAGACCACCCGCTAAGTAACCGCCTTTTTTCCTTTACTCCATCGCAGACCCGTGCCAGGCAGCCGGAACCTCCTGCACCCCGTACGGCATCTGCGAAGTGGCCAATCACCAGGCAACGTGCAAGTGCAACCAGGGATTCGTATTCAACTCTAAGGGATTCTGCGAAGGTAAACCAACGAGCAGCCACAATAACATTACGCTGCAATTAGATTAAGTCCCAATAAGATTAAGTTACGATGTATGAATGTAACGCTGTTTGGCCGTTCAGACATTGACGAGTGCAAGAGCGCCCCGTGCGGTCAGCAGGCCACCTGCGTCAATGCGCCCGGAAGCTTCTATTGCCGCTGTCCGGCTAACTACCACGAAGACATCGTGAACGACCAAGTGCACTGTGAGTATCCGACACATATTTTACGCGCTATTTTACTGTACATGTATTTCAAATGCTGACTATCGGTGTATTAAATTGAATTGACTCATCCAGGTGTGCCTAACGGAGAGTGTCCTAAAGGAGACGCCGACTGCCCGCCGACCGCCGAGTGCCTAGACGTCAAAGGCGTATCCAAGTGCGTCGGAGTTTGCGACCGAGACAACGTATGCGGCAAGAAGGCAGAGTGCAGGGCAGTCGACCGAAGGGCCGTATGCTTCTGCCCGGTCCAGCACACGGGAGACCCTAGGGCCGAATGCTTTCCGAGTAAGTTTTTGGGCAGCCCATGGAGATCAAAACAGTAGAATTTATTAAAACCCATCACGCTTTGTCATACATGCCATTCGGTAGCGTCAAAAAGTGATGTCCTTTCATTTTATCATTAGCAATAATAAGAAACAAGCCAATGTCATATAAAATTGTTTAACATTTCTATAACTACAACGTTATCAATACAGCTGCAATTGCCAAAGTAGAAAATGTAAAATTTTCTTAAGAATTTCCTCAGAAAATATAAGCTCTTTCATAAATCACTTCAACTTAAAATTAATAGAAAAACAACACCCTTACTCAGAAATAGCCATAACATAACAGTACTCAACTTTCAGTATAATGAGTCTAATGTAGATTTAGCATCTCGTACTAAAATCAATATAATTTCATCCTGAACTTTCATCTTAACTTATACTGTATAAACTTATATCCTCCATAACCTAATATCAGCGGCTGGTCCCAAGCTCGTCCATATGCTTGATTAATGTCCCTGCCTAAGTCAATAACCTGTCTAAACCGATACGTGATGCCCGGTCCCTACCGTATTGACGTAGACAGGTTCTACTGTACTTGGAACACTGACCGCAATGATTTTTTCTTCCAGTCGAATGCCTGTCCAACGCCCAGTGCCAGAAGACCCAAGCTTGCGTCGACCACAAGTGCACGAGTAAGAAACAAAATCAGGATTTTTTTCTGTTCTTGCAATGTCGTATGTTTTAACAAGTTAACCAATGAACCATATTACGCGCTAGATCCTTGCAACGAGCCATCGGCGTGCGGAGCCAACACCCACTGCGTGCCAGCCGAGCATCAGGCCCTCTGCAAGTGCAAGGAGGGATTCCACGGGGACCCAAGAGCTTTCTGTCGACGTGAGTACCACTACCTTAATGAAAATTATTAACCAGAAAAGAATATTTCAAATCATAACGCTTGGTATTTATGGTTTTCTCAGAGGTTATCCCATGCGCGGACGACTCAATGTGTCCCGTAGGAGAAACGTGCCAGAACAGGATATGCCGAAGTGAGTGCCTGCCAAAATGTGGCACGCTCGAGGTTAATCCATGAAATAATGAGCGAGCATGACTTATTTTTCTCGTATTCTTCTACTTTAGTCGGATGTGATAGCGATCGCTCGTGCGCAGCCACCGAGAAATGCATTTTGAACCGTTGCACGCGTAAGTTTGTCGAGTCTCAAAAAACCTTTTCAAATGTCAGTCTTTGTAAATCCTGGCCTATCGAGGCTAGAAATTTACTTCATGACACACTTTCCATTTCGGATTTAGAAATCTGCGGCAACAGCAACAACTGCGCCGAAGGAGAATTCTGCGACACGGACGGGATCTGCAAGCCGCCGACCGGTAAGTTCGTACCCCGCGGAGGGTTTTTCGAAAATCCCTTCAGCGACCAGAATGAATCGTTGGGATTTTTTTTTGAATTTTCGGAATCCTTGCCATTGGCGACTCTTTCAGAACCGCGCTGCAGCCAGGACACCGACTGCGAAAACAATCAGTTCTGCAACAAGGAAGACAAGAGCGGGGAGAACAAGTGCATAGGTAGGCGTGGGCGACTTTCTTCCCGGAAGCTTTGAACTCGTTTGATTTCAAGGCAAAAAATCACCGACCCTTCACTGACAAACTTTCCAGATCCCTGCGAGCGGGTCATCTGCGAAGGCCGCAACACGGAGTGCCGCTTTCTCAACCGCAATGCCATTTGCTCGTGCAGAGAAGGCTATTTCGGCAACCCGGACGACCCTCAAGTAGGATGCCAAAAAGGTAATGAGCTTAGTTTTTAGGCCGGCTAGAAAGGCGATGCCCCGTTGAAAAATACATGCAGAATTCTGCAGAAAAAAACTAACCCGAAATAATTCTGCAGAAATTTATACTTTTTCTGCAAAAAATGTTCTGCACAACATTTTCTGCATAAAAAATTGGTGCACAAAAGATTCTGCAGATAAAATTTGGACCTGAAAAAATTCTGCAGAAAAAATTTGGGCATAAAATTGTTTTAAAGAATAAATGACATCTACGGGTACATCCATGTACATGTATACATAAATATTCAAATAAATAACCATGCATGGTTGGTAGTGGTCTCTCGGTGCCAATGTTTCTGACCCGTATCTTCCAGTGGAGTGCACGGACAACAGACAGTGCGGCACGGACAAGTCCTGCATGGACCACAAGTGCCAGAATCCCTGCTCGAAGCTGCGCTGCGGACCCAACGCCGCATGCCAGGTTCACCTGCAGGCCGGAGTCTGCCGCTGCCTCAAGAACTACGAAGGAGACCCGCTGCTGGGCTGCCAGCCCGTAGACTTCTGCCGCACCAAGCCCTGCAAGGAACCGGCCTCTTGCGTCGGTCACCTCGGGGGCTATGCGTGCCACTGCCCGCCGGGGATGACGGTGAAGAACGAAGCTTGTGTGCCGACCAGCGAGTGCCCTGCCGGAGACAAGGACTGCCCACCAACCACGCAATGCGTCCTCGATGCGCTCGGAGTGGGCAAATGCGCAGGTATGAATTAGAGGAATGCTCGGCGTTGTTTCGCAAGCTATCAACAGTCTTTAGATCTGCTCATTGCAGCATCGTGAGAAGCAATGAAAATAAATTGTCAGTTTCGCAAGTTGAGAGAAAACTGAAATACAACTTTTTATCCAACAGATCCTTGCGCAGCGGGCCCTTGCGGACCGAACACCCGATGCCGGACTGTTGACCATCGGGCAGTCTGCGAGTGCGAATCTGGATTCTCCGGAAATCCTGGCGACAAGAAGCGGGGCTGTCTCAGAGGTGAAGCAATATCTTTTGTTTTCATTTAGATATGATTTCTCCCCGAAACTTTGCTTATTATTGTTTTCTCAACAGAGAAAAGGCGGTGCTCAGCCCTGGTCGTGTGCTTGCCCGGACAGATTTGCGAGAACGGTTATTGCGGAAGTAAGCGATAGTTTTAATTTGAAAAGAAAATGTACAACAGATTTGCCAGGCTTAAATATCCACTAAAATTGCCAGGCTGAAAAAGTCTGCAAATTTAAATTGATTTTTGTCGGTTGATGCAACATACCTAATGCTTATTTTCTTGTCGACAGTCCAGTGCAGTCAAGACAAACAGTGTTCGAGCGTTGAACGGTGTGTTAACGGCAGATGCAAAGGTGAGCGGCAGAGGGTGCATCGTTAGCATTTTGGTGCCAGTGTCAGTCTAGCAAACAGATGTCTAAATTGCAATAACTGTTTTACAGATGTATGCCAGAATGACGAACATTGCTTGGGTCAAGACATTTGCGTCAGTGGTTACTGCGAAGGTAACATCGAAGCCAGAAATTAAGAAACTCTGTTACAGTAGAACCTGCCTTAACTTATACTGTGTAAACTCATAACCTCCGTAACCTAATCCCCATGCTTGATTAATGTCCCTGCCTAAGTCAATAACCCGTCTAAACCGATACGTGATGCCCAGTCCCTACAGTATTGACTTAGACAGGTTCTACAGTACATGCCCAACGGAAGGTTCGTGCGGAGATTTCATTTTTTATATTTGTCTTGTCCTAGCCGGTGGATGTCGAAAAGACGCCGATTGCAAGGACGATGAGACCTGCATGGAGAGCAAGTGTCGAGGTAAGAAAATACTTCACCGATCAGACTGCAGAATGAATCCTCTAATGTCAGTTCGCGCTACCGAAGACAAAAAATTGTCAATGGATTCATTCACATTTACAATAAACCACCCTTTCAAAGGCTAATCCCTGAATTTTTTTCTGTCTCGTCTTAGCGATATGCGAACACAGCAGTGCTTGCGGGCTGAATGCGCTGTGCCGGGTGAGCCAGCACCAGAAGCAGTGCTCTTGCGCACCGGGCTTCCAAGGCGACGCCAACGTCTTCTGCCGCAGAAGTGAGTGCCGTTGATTTCGTTGTCGGCGCCAGAGATCTCGATAGTAAAACGTTTCTTGAACCGCTTTCAGTCCCGCAGCCGTGCACCAGCGTTGCCAACTGCCAGCAGGGCCAGGTCTGCAGCGACAACCGGTGCCAGCTGCAGTGCGCCTCTGACAACGACTGCGCCCTCTCTGAGAAGTGCCTCTCCGGCTACTGCTACGGTGAGTTTCTGTGAAACTCCTCAACCGAGCTTGGTGGCTCTTTGTTTTTATTCTCCACCTTGCATTCGGGAGACCCGATTGCGGTTTTTGTGGTTTCCCACAATCAATAATGGCAAATGCTGGGATAGTTCCCCTACAGAACTGGCCACGACCGTCCCTCCACCTACTAATATACGAATATACCAATTTAAATACCTATACTAATAATACGGTCATAAGAGATGTTCTCTTCGAGCC
>JAQFYZ010004448.1:0-11064 GCA_034695085.1 Cylindroiulus punctatus | reverse complement strand
TCAGCTTGTATAATTTACAACCAACTTGTTTCATATGTGTTACTTCAGTAGATGATGTCATCTTATTTTCCATTAATGAAGGAATATATGTTATCTATAGATAGTTTCAGAACATTTACCATATATTTCAGGTATTTATTCTATATATATTGTTATATATGTTACATATATAATTTTATGTGTTCAGGTATTTATTCTATATGTATTACATATATAATTGTATGTAATCAGGTATTTATTATATATAAATTATATATTTTACCTATATAATGTTATATATATATACTATATTATTCATATATGGAATTGGACCAATTTTGGTATATGTTCCATATATAAATAATATACTTGAAAAAAAATATATTTATCACTTATTTTTTTTCCATATGGGGACCTAAAAGTTAAACTTTTGTAACTCGATTACCCGGAGATCTGAAAACAACTGCTTTAATACAAAAATAAAATAAAATAAAACAAAGCTTTTAATGCATTTGAAGATTTTTACTTGAACATTTTTCAGGGGATTTTCACTTTTACAACGAAAATTTTTCACATCGTAGTTTCTGAATTTTTTCTTCAATAGCTGCTTCTTCTAAATCAGCAAGCTTTCTTGCACCTTTTCTCGCACATTAGAACCTCTGAAAATTATTTCACACTTTCTCAATTTTGCCTGACTTTTCCTGACTGTTTTTCATTTGCCTGACTTTGCAGGTCAGTGGCAACCCTGCATGTGTGTATGCGAGCAGAATTTGTCACACCCAAGAAAGCATCCTTTTCGTGACATGTCATTCTCAACCAGAATCATCGAAATGACCTAAAAATAGTGACCAACATCGACCAATATCACGACCTGCATGCTGAGCAGCTCGTGGCAGCTATAGTGGTCTCGGCAAAAGAACGAAAAATTTTACAGCCAATCAGAGACATTCGGTTTATCGACGCACTGCTTCAGGAGTTTCAGCAGTACGAGGAAAATGGCTGCCATGCTCATTATTATTCAATTTTCTCGATTGGTGAAACTGCATTCGAGTCTTTTGCGTTCGTCAGTAACATATTCGAGCTTGCAGACTCCGTAAGAACGCGGACCATTTTTACTTTTTTTTCAAAAGCTTTGTTTGAAAAACAAAACGAAAAAAAAAAGTGCGAGATGAAGAAAAGAAAAAGTATTTAGGTCACGAAGACGCTGCGTGGGTCACTCGGCCTTCGTGGGGGCGCCACCATCGCGGGAGAAGAACGTGACGTCATCGATGAAGACACGATTACGTCATCATTTCGAGAAACATCTCACAATTACGTCATCGATTCGATTCCGAATTTCCGACCCGGATCCCTGCATGCACCGCAATCGGCAATCCCAAGTACGAACCACAAAAAAAAACCCAAAAAACACACCTGGAAAAAAACCACTCGAAACATGAACTCGAAAAAGTTGAAATTCACGTCCTCGAATTTTGCGCCAGCCGGATGCGGAACGGGCATCGATGACGAAACACGATGATAGGGGGGGACGCATTCATCATCCTCACCTTCACGAGGATCTTCTTCGTCATCTTCTTCGATACGCATTAACTTAAACATCGTGAAAATTCAGCTGTTTTCGTCTTTTTCAATTGCTTTTAACGCTATTTTTCTCCTCCCAAAATGGCGGACCGACAGATGGAAGCGCGGCACGCGCATTCTAGAACACGCGTGCATGCAGCACGAGCTAGCGGTTCGTAATTGGAACAGATTCGGCGCGTGCGGCCGCCATCTTGGAAATGGAGGGCGGGGAAAAACGCTCGACGCAGCTTGGCACCAACGCGCTGGTTAGCTACAGCGGCGATGACGTCAGAATCACCACGCCCATTCGGCGCGAGTTCGTCCTTTGGACCAATGGCAGCTGACGTGCCCACGGCCCGTTTCACTATTTCACAACTCGCAGCTACTAGGGTGTCCCGAAAGTTGCGCGTCTGTGGATCGAAATTTGATATGATATTTATTTGTCGCATGATGCATACACAAGAGCGCTCAAACTACAGTCGGCTCAACGAGAAATGAGAAATTCTTACAGCCAGTCAGAGGGATTCCGCTTATCGATAGGTTCCTCCAGGCTATTCCGACCCTATACTAGCTGGTAAAATCAACATGGCTGCCATAACTATACTAGCCACGGTGAACGAAGTATGCACGAGCGCTGATCCGTGAACGCTCGGCCGCAGCTCCGTAGCCAATAATGTCGTATGCGCGACCATGGCCTCTGTCATTGATGGGAGTAGGCCTCCCATCCCACTGCGGGCTCCAGAACGAGCCAATAAGCCGCATGTGCGACCCTGGGCCGACCACTATAGGGCCGACCTCCGACTTGCTAAGGAGCTTTTCGGCAGCGGGCACCCGTTCAGGCTCCGCCCTCTAAATGTTGGATGAACGAATCGCAAACAGGAAATGGCATGCTATTGGTTGAACGGACGCCATTTTTGTCTTCTGTCGTTGAGTTTACTATAGTGGCCGATGTAACCTCATGAGGCAATGCCTGCCAAAGGCGCTCCACTCGATTGCTAAAGAAGTGGAAACGACACTCCAGACGACATCTTTGAGGTAACGACTTCAGACCCATGCCTGCTCGCGTAGTACGTACAGCTAGGAACAACTGTGAAGAATTGGATGAATGCTAAGTGGCAGTCCCCGTGAAGAATATGGAAGAACAGCGTGAGGTCCATCTTTAACCGCCGTCGTTCCAACGGGTCGAGTCCGAGAGCCAGTAAGCGGTCAGGGTACAACAAACAGTCGGCGTGTGAAGTAACGGTATACGCCTTCCACTGCGTCGATGTCACGAAGGAGCCATGGTGACCAAACCTGTGAGGCATATTCTAACGTTGGCCGGACGTATGTGACAAAGGCAAGGGTCAGTAGGGCGCGGTCTCGGCATTCAAATGATCGGAACAACGAGTTGACCAAGTTAATTGTAGCATTTTTCGTTGATCAGGGATACATGAGCTGACCAAGATATGTCGGGTGTGATCAGAACACCGAGATCCCGGACACTGTTTTCACACACTGGTAGATTTGCGCCTTGGAAGAAGGGCAGAAATTGCGGGTTTCCAAGTTGGAGTTGAACCAGAGTCAACAATTGGGGCCCAAGAGGGGGTGGTTCGTCCATTATGAGTCGCTCTATTTTTGGGTGGTCCAGTGTGGGACGACGACATTCCTGGGCCGGCTGACCGACTCGGTCACCCCCTTTGAGGCCGCCAGACGTGCAGGGTGCACCTGAATTTCAATTAGTCGACCGCCGAGTGATGGCGTAATAACAGATTTGGATGGTTGGCGTCCTGGTACAGTGGAACCTCGTTATAACGAATTGCATGGGACCATCAAAATTTGTGCGTTATAACCGTAGGTCGTTATATCAGTAGCCAAAAAAAAAAAATATGAGTTTTAAAAATAAATTGTATCTATACTCGCGTAACATTTTTTGTGCAGTATCGTACAACTTTTCTGCGGGCACAGTGGTGATTTATTTGAAATAATCTGTCAGTGAAGATCGGTTATTATTTCTTTGGCGACATTTCTCCTAAGTGTACAAAAGTGTCACGAGTCTGAATGAGAAGGAAGTCGAAATTTCATTCGGACACTTAACTGCCCCGCACACCTACGAGTAAAAGTTGTTTGAAATAATGTTTTTTGAAGATTGTGCAAATTCATGCAAATGGACTGTCTCGCATCGGGAAGTCTGTCATCGGATCGATGACATCTTGAGACCTTCTGTGAGCTGATAAATGGGTTTACAGTGTTTATCAAGTGATGTTCTCTAACCTTAGTGCATGGGACCTCGAAAATCTGTTCGTTATAACCGATAACTCGTTTTATCCAATTCGTTATAACAGTCCAAATTAACACTATTTCTGTATAGGCTGTGACGGGGATTGGAAATACTGTTCGTTATATCGAGGTTTCACTGTAATTATCCTACGCTATGAATCGCGTAAGATGAAGCGCCCAAAATGAGTCAGTGATGTCACGCTGACACATGATATGAGACACTCAATAATGACATTCCTGCTCGTGTGACTAAGGATGAGGTGCGGCCGAAATGGTTAGACGATTTACATTTGGATCTGCGTCAACATCTTATTAGGAAACTGACCGAAGCAGACACCGATGTGCACAGGCTTTGCTGGCATTTAGATTTTAAAATTTTGATTTACATTCAATTCAACACCCAATTACTGATAGCTGGGCTTATGTTGATTTCCTAATTTTTTTTTATTCCAAGCACCTGGCGTGATGAGAAAGTGTCGAAATTATATCATATCATAAATATGCGTTGACGCCTGCGATTGTTTAATGACCAGTCGGAAATTTAGTAGTTTTGTTTTTCAGATTATACTCAGATTATTTGGTAGCTTTTGAGAAGAGAAATTGCGTCATGGCGTCACGGTCTGAATGGCCGACCGCGTCCGGTCGAGATGACCACACTTTGGATCAATTTATATCTGCTACTTATTTAAGCGTCGTAATCGGTCGCCGGAAAAAATCTGCACCAATTGTCAGGTAATTGGCAGTAAATTTAAGCAGCGGACAAAATCCGGACATGCGTTTTAAATCGCGCCATCATTAATGGACATGCGTGTAAAAGCTCATGGAAATATATGTGCCAGAACCCTGTTGGCATAAACCCTGATAGTTAAATGCTACATTTATCAAACATCAGTGATGCTATTGGGAGTGTGCAGCGAGCGGGTCGCCATCTAGTGGCAGTCGAGTAAGCTCCCCTGAAAGTAGGATATGAAAGTAGGATACTTCACCGAATAACATGGCGAAGTTCCATAAAATCAGGCTCGTGGCCCAAAAATAAATACGGAATGCTTTAAATACCAACAAAGAGTATTATTGGGTACCACGGAGTTAGTCAAAATGTCAAGATGTCATCGATCCGATGACAGACTTCCTTGCAGGACAGTCCCATTTGCATGAATTTGCAAAATCTTCGAAAAACATTATTTCAAACAACTTTTACTCGTAAGTGCGCAGGGTTGTTCAGTGGGTATTAGTATAGTATGTCGCCACATGTACCACACTCACTCCTAACCTAACCTAACCTAACCTGACCTAACCTAACCTATATATATATTATCAAGATGTTAGGTTAGGTTAGGTTAGGTCAGGTCATTTGTTATTGTATCCGCGTCCATGTTCTGGTCGTCAGCTTACTAATGGCACATGATCCTAATGTTTACGAATTTTGCTCACTCACTCCTAACCTAACCTAACCTAACCTAACATCTTGATAATATATATATATATATAGATAGGTTAGGTTAGGTTAATTTAGGTTAGGTTAGGTTAGGTTAGGAGTGAGTGTGGTACATGCGCAAACATGTGGCGACATACTATACTAATACCTGTTCAGTGTCCGAATGAAATTTCGACTTCCTTCTCATTCAGACTTTCGACACTTTCGGACACTTAGGACAAATATCGCCAAAGAAATAATAAACGATCTTCGATGACAGATTATTTCAAATAAATCACCACTGCACCCTCAGAAAAGTTGTACGATACTGCACATAAAATGTTACGCGAGTATGAATACAATTTTACAACTCATATTTTTTTCAGGCTACTGATATAACCAACTACGGTTAAAACGAACAAATTTTGGTGCTCCCGTGCAATTCGTTATAACGAGGTTCGACTGTATACTATCATATTACTGATATCACATCGTTACACACTTAGTCAGTTCGCAAAAACGATTCCCATTGAAAACCTCGTTACCTTCAGGGGCGCCATATTGCCCCACTGCCCCCTACATTCCTCCCCTCGTACCCCCTCAAGGCCCTCCTTGAATGGGAGTCCGTGCTCAAAACCAGCACTACCTCAAACTCACCGATTAAACAAAATCGCTAATCGACCCCTCGAAGGAAAACAAAATTCGCTCGGAACAACAATCAGAACTGAATAGGACATGGAGCCAATTTCGATTTTTGCTTCGTATAAATCTTAACGTTCGGATAAAGAATAACTTCATTATTTCACTAGCAGAAACGTGGTGCAATTTGCCGCAATTTCTAATACAATTGCGAAACTGACCAACAAACACGATCAACAAACCAGCCCCCAAATTCACCCCCCAAAAAACAAAAAGTTCAAAAGTCCCAAAAAATTCAAGAGCATCAACAGTAGCTCAAAATTACGAATCAAACACGAACAACAAAGAGCGAACAGCTCGACCCAGTCCACCATCACCCCCACACCGAGCGGCCTTCGACCCCCAACCAAAAAAAAAAAGCCCGAGCTACCTGTAGTCCACCACATTGTTGTCTCAAATGTACCTCGAAACCACGAATCAAACCAGAACCATCAAACCTCCAATGAAGCTCCACAAGTTGGACAGTCCAGAGAAATCTTGACCCCCCAAAATAGTTCAAAATAGTAGTACCCATTAGTTGAAAACAGTCAAAAAATCTTGACCCCTACCCAAAAACTAAAAATCAAGAATATCAACACCAGCACTGCCTCAAACACGTACATGTACATGTAGCTCAACATCAGGATTCAAACCACAACCACCAAATACTTTCGACCTTCACAAGTAAGCCTCACGGAGTCAAAAGTTGAATTCAAACTTCCAAAATATTATTGACCCCCAAAATAGTCCAAAACAGTAGTACCCATAAGTTCAAAACTGCCAAAAAATCTTGACCCCCCCCCTAGAACCCTACCCCCCACAAAAAGAATATCAACACCAGCACTGCCTCAAACACGTACATGTGGCTCAAAATCAGGAATCAAACCACAACCATCAAATACTTTCCACCCTGGTAACTCTTTAGAATAAGCCAGCAATGGCGGCCACGCTTATTTTCTACGGATCCTGTTACGGATAGTTTTAGGTTAGGTTAGGTCATAGCGTATGGTTAGGTCAAAAGGACTGCAGGGGGCCAGTTATGACATAACCTAACCTAAAACAATCCGTAACAGGCTCCGTAAGAAGCAAGCGTAACCGCCATTGCTGGCTTGATCTAAAGAGTCACCAGCCTGGTATTGGTCAAAGGGGTCCAGTTTTGACCTAACCTAACCATAACCTAACCTGACCTAACCTAAAACTATCCCTAACAGGCTCCGCGGGAAACACGCGTGGCCGCCATTGCTGGCTCATTCCAAAGAGTCAGCCCGCAAAACTTCAGCAAAAACATGCCCGATAAGCGGATCTGCACTAGTAGTCTCCAGCACAGTCCCTCAAAACATCAACCAAAGTACGGACCACAAGCCCGACCTTCGACCCCCCCACAAAAAGCCCAAAACCTGGCAATTCGCGACTCACCCGAGCAGGTGTTGGTGTCCTGGTCGCACCTCAGTCCCAGCGGTCCGTCGCAGGGCCTGGTCCGTCCGTCGCACGACTGTCCGGCCTGGCGGGCGCACACGCGGTGCCTGCAGCAGGGGCAGCCGGATCGCTCGGCGGTCCTGTTCCAGGGGCACTGGCCCTGCAGGGGCAGGCAGGGGGGGCTGCACTCGCATTCCACTTTATCCACCTTATCCACCTTATCCTTATTATCGTTATCCACCTTGTCCTCGTCGAGGGTCGTGACCTGGGGTCGGACCCGAGTGACCTGCAGCAGCAGCGCCAGGGCCGCCACGAAGAGCAGCTTCATTTCGCCGGACTGACCACTGTCTGCACTGGTTGCGCTGTCTGGGGTGCTTCTACACTGTCGCGTATCCAGAGGCCGACTGCCGAGGCGAGCAGGGGTGGCCGATGAAAAGCACAAAACTGGTTTTTTGGGTTTTTGGGCAGGTGCACATCGACTGTTGACTTCACCCCTCATTGGCCGGACTGCTTTTGCCCGAATTGGCCTACCTGTTCTCTCCTCCGCGCCGCAATCGGGCCGGCCCGTGGGGGGAGGGGGGACGACCGGACGCCAGTCACGCGTGTACGCCGTTCAAACTGCCACGGATGGCCAGTGGGGAGCCAGGGAACCTGCGAAATTAACAAACAACAACCATATCAGACGGGACGCTTTTTGAATTGGCGGTTTGAGGTCTGCAGCGCTGCCGACCTTCGGGGGAGGAATCCAAATATTTCACCTGCCACGAATATATTGACGCCTATTTACATGTAGTTTCTCGAAAACCGCACTTTCGTCCAATATCGACGAGTACGATTTTTTACATTTTTACACTCGTGTATCAAATTTGTCAATTAAAAATTGAAACAAAGACCGCCAAAAATTCAAATCCTGCACGCGCGAGCATTCCAATTTCTGCGCGTGCTATTTGGGAGAGTCCATTTCTGCACAGCAGGCATGCTCTTGAAGAGCCTTAATTATGAGGACGACAAAAAATCGCGTCAGTACTTCATCAATCTTCATGGCCCATACGGTGACCTGCCACATTTATTTTTACGCCTATTTAGTTTCTCGAAAACCGCACGAACGTTGAATATTTCGTCCGATATTGACAAGTACATTTTTTTGATTTTTAAGATTAAAACGAAAGACCGCCAAAAATTCAAACCCTGCACGCGCGCGCATTCCTATTTCGAGCGCGTGCTATTTCGAAGTCCGTTAGCCTCTAACAATAACAATAAAATCATGTAAATAAATTTCTGCACAGCATGCCTGCTCTCGAAGAGCCCATGATGAGGACAAAAAAATACAGTGTCAGTACTTCGTGGTCCATAATTCATTGATGCAGCGACTGATATTTAATCCAAATTTATTATTTACCATTCATTATTTGTTATTTCTAACTATGTAAGTTAGCAAAAATATAATCTCCAAAAAAATATGAAGGAAATGTTTATCGTCAAAAAGTAGTCAAAAATATACTGACAAGGTATATTGTGTCAGTCCTTCATGGTCCATAATTCATGTCATGCAGGGACTGATATTTTTTTTAAAAAACTACGCGGGTGAAAAATTTTTTCCAAACTGGGTCACAAATTGTCCAAAGTTTAATCTAGAAAATCAATTTGGCCAACCGCTCCCTTCATCATTTGGCTATCACTTCCCGTAAACGTTGGAACAGTATATTTTAGCGTCCCTGTACATTGTATTTAGAACGAACAAAGTCCATCGTCCATGGCGGTCTTGCGTTTCTCATAAATTACTAATTGCATCAAAAAGTCCGAGAATATTTTGTGTAGCTGCTCTCGAGGTATACAGGACGAGTATTCTCACACTACATAAACACAAAAGTGAAAAAAAAAAACGCCCGAAAACAAACAAATCCATCACCGAACTTACCAAAATCACGCACGTCCAAAATCGACGCCGTTCTAGAACGCGACGTTCCAGAACCGAGTCTCGCGCGATCTATTTCCTAACCACGTAGGCAACGTGTCACGTGACGCTCCAGTCTCGCCCTCGTCACGTGACGCCGCGAGACCTGAAAGCGCGCGCTCAGAATGGAATTCGCACATTTTTTTTTTCATCGAGCAAAAAAAAAGTTCAAAGTTTAAAAAAAAAGATCAAAATACATTTTTGGGGCCCAGTTTCGCAATCGTAGCGGAAATATCTCGACCTCTCCGATTCGAAGGTGAAATAAAACTTGCCCAGCTCAGAAATGGATAACAAATCGTATCGACAGCTTTTATAATTTGACATTTATGTATCATTTGACACGGAAATTCCAAGATGTGCATCGATGGCCTAGTGGCTCAATCCCACTTGCACTTAACAACCAAATCCAATTTTGCCAAAAATTATATGTGGGATAGCCACTAGGCCATCGACATTCATATACTGTACATGCAATTATATACCTATATATACATTCCTTAACGTTTTCTTCTCAGGATGACACTGGGCTCCGATTATTTTCCCTACTGTTGATATCCTTAATTTTCTAGAGAAAATGGTAGTTTGGCGTTAAATTTGCATGGCAAAATCAGACAGATTTTAAGTGTCTAATTTCTAGTCACGGCATAGTCTACTAAGTACATGTACTAAGTCGCTATGCTGCTTATCGTTTTCGCCTTTTCAGGCTTTACCTCGAGATTCAGTTTCCAGCGTCTCCTCCTCGGGGCTGCTTCATCGTCACTCCAGACCTTTCCGCTTCATCCTAGTCAAGTTTAACAGACAGTTAGAACTATATAAAATTAAAATGGTTAAAAAATTCAATGGTCAGATGGTCAGAAAGCCACACCTGTTTCGTGCCTCAGAAAGGGTCGCGCCAGCCAGCGAATTATCGAGTTCCGAACGCTCCGCCGACGATTGACACCTGCGTAGAGAAAACTTACCGATTACGACATTAATAATACATTTATCTCTTAAATTTCCCGATTAAAATCGAGTTTCAATAACGAAAAACGGCCGCCATTTTGGAATTCGAACGCAGCGCCAACGCCAGTCTCGGCCGCCAGGTGGCAGCACCGAGAGGCGCGTGCAACGTCTCAACGCAGCGTGGCACGTCGTCGATCATTGGCTCTAAACAGAGTCCCCCGCGCTTTGGGCGTCAATTTGAATAAAGTACTCAAAACGCGGGAATTTCAAATGTTTACTCAAAACATGCGCGCATTTTTGTTATGTTTCTTTCTCTGTCAGTTTCCAATGTTTGGCACAACGTTTAGGCCTTAAATTATAACAAATTTAAGAGTTCGAATTTTAGGCGTGAGCCCTACATAACAAAAATTCTGCATACCTGTCAAGAAGAAAGATGTCTTTTCTATATACATGCACGTTAGTAAATTTTACGCATAATTTGCATTAAAGATCTATAAATCTTAAATACAATTACGATAAAAGTAAATTAATTAACGAGGTGGATGCATGCAGGGACGTAGAAATATTATGTCATCATTTCAGGATTTATTTTAATTTTTGATCCAGTTTGAGTTGACGAAAATAACTTGTCATACAGTTAGACAACAAAATTTCACCTATGGTGGTTTTTCCAGATCTTTCTACGTCAATATTCTAACCATTTTGGAGCTGAATTTCATCATTTCCAACCAGATATTTAAGGCTGTTCACAAGCGCTGTGACTCCTTTCCTGATCAAAATATTAAAACCATTTTTTGTGAACATTAAGAGGGACTCGCGTTTTTGGGATGGTACTATTTAAAAATGATGTAAATGCACATGATAT